>KV429051.1:0-29735 GCA_001632345.1 Daedalea quercina L-15889 | reverse complement strand
ATAAGCACTGATGAGAGCAGTGGGGGGTTCCCCTATCAAAATGTCCCAGACGTAGAGGTGAGTGCGGTGGTGGGGTGCGACTCTCCTCACGGATGGGGACGAGACCAGTTAACCTCAGAAGTCGAGCTCATCATCCGTGACCGGTTCTGAGAATATGCGGTCAGTACCAGCGGCCCTCATATCAAAGGGTATAGATACGGCGGAGGTTTCACTGTGTTCAACAGGCGCAGACATGATAAAGGCTAAGATGGAAGTCGAGGTGAGAATAGCCGAAGTGTGTATAGGGACATGGAGGACGTTACTGATAGATTACCTGCCTCTCATCGATGTACCTGAACGCTCAGCCCGGGGACGCACGCATTCGCGGATCGTGTTGGAGTCGTACGGTTGGCCAGTTAAGATGGCACTCACTCCACTTGAGCTCGTTCAAGTCATGATGGACGCGCTCGCTGATGAGCATGATTCTTGCGGCGAACGTGCACTTGACTTATGCTTATGCCCTGTCGCAGGCCATTGGGAGGCGTTCAAGCAGGGTGTCATACATCGGGACCTCAGCGTGGGCAACATACTCATCACTGGGGACACAACAGAAGGCCGGCGTGGGATCATCATTGACTTTGACTATGCGAAGATTATCGGAGAGACCGCCATCCATGACGATCCAATGTCGGTTAGTCTGTTTCATTTCCTAGTGGGCTAGTATATGCTGAGATTTCTCGTCTATTAGAGCACGCGGCCGTTCATGTCGGGCGAGATCCTTGGCAGAGGACAATACGGTGGTGGAGACGAGGACGAGGAGGGGGTTTCTGCTCCACTGACTCACACGTTCTACCACGACTTAGAGAGTCTGTTCTGGATTCTCGTCGGGCTTTGTCTGTGCAGGGCTGGTCCAGCAATGCGGCGCGCAGAGCTATGGACCCAGAATGACCTGTCCTGGCAGTATACATATCTCTTCAGGGCTGTGGGCAACGCGCAGCTGGCCTTCAACAAGCGAATCGTCAAGAGCCTCCAGAACAATTTCAAAAAGGTTTTCAAGGTCATCTCCAACTGGAACGCGTCGCAGAAGCCTCTCCTTCTTCGTCTCTGGGCTCTCCCCAATAAGAAACACCAGACGCAAGACTTCCCCTGCGAAGAGACTTACAAATCATTCATGGATGCTTTCAGACAGGCTGAGCAGGAGCTACGGAGGATCTTCCCGTCAAACGATCCAACTCATTTCCTGCTCAATTTGACCCCAGAGCAGAAGGCGGTGTACGCCGAAGAGGTGAAGCGGCGCGAAGCAGATTACAATGATTCGGAACGCACTCCCAAAAAGCTGCTGAAGCAACCAAAGCAACTCGAGGAAGATGAACAGCTCTATGCTGCGCCCGTATCTCACCTCCCTATCGCGAATGACGATGACGACAGCGGCGAGGAACGTAATCCATCCCCGACACTGCGGATCCGAGGCTCGAATGTGGTGCTAGACTTCGACGCTCTCTTGCTCGTCCCGGATGCGGCACCAGCTCGCTCCCGACCGCCGTCAGGCGCACTAGTACCGGGCTCATGCCCTACCGCAGGCCATTGGGAGGCGTTCAAGGGGGATGCCCTACATCGGGACCTCAGCGACGAGGGTATGCTCAGCACTGGGGACACAACAGAAGGCCGGCGTGGCATCAGCATTGATTTCGACTATGCGAAGGTTCTGGGAGATGCCACGCTGGACGGTGATTCCGTCACGGTCGGTCTATTTTCTTATTGGAGCAAGCTGATACATACTCACGCTTATTTCCCGTCAGGGCACTGGCACGCGGCTGTTCATGTCGGGTGAGATCCTCAGCGGCGAACACTACATCGTCGACGAGGACGAGGAAGATGGAGATGTGGAAAACATGGACGATGTAGATGACAAGTATGAGGCTGCCGTCGCCCGTTTCTACCACGACTTGGAGAGTCTCTTCTGGGTCCTCCTCTGGGTTTGCCTCTGCAGGGCTGGTCCAGCGATGCGGCGCGAAGAGCTGTCGGTCGTGCAGTTCACAGAAAACCAGGTTGCCTCTGAGTACACGTACATCTTCGGGGATGCAGACTACTTCAGGGTCGCTCTGCGCAAGGAACGGCTCATCCGGGATAAGAAAAGATTTCGTAGGAGTCTGAGCTGCATCTCGAGCTGGTGCAGCCCGCTGCGGCCTCTCCTCCACAAGCTTTGGTGTATCCTGAACAAGGGCTACCGGGCGCGGAATTTCGCTTGCGAGGATACCTATCAGACCTTCATGGACGCTTTCGAAGAGACGGAGCGCAATCTAGCATGTACGCCAGAGCAGCCGGTGGCACACGAAGCCGAGGCCATTCGGCGCGATGTTGACTGCAAGGATTGCGAACGCACTCCCAAGAGGCTGCCGAAGCAAACGGAGACCGAAGAAGACGCACTGCTCCGCGCCGAGCCCGAGTCTCGCGTGCCCACTGCAGACGTCGGCAATGACATGGGCGAGGAAGGCAAACCCTCCCCGGCAGTTGGGCCCTAAGGTTCGAGCGCAGTGGTGGATCCCCAAGCTCCATCGCCCGTCTCAGATCCGATGCCCGCAAGACACGAACACGCCTCGGAGACCACGGGCATCGTCACGCGTCCCGTGAGCCCCAACTCGGCTGCTCCGAGCGAGCCCCTTGCGCAGACGCCACTGCCGTCCGAAGGTGTCTCTGAGCCCGGTGACACGATGCCGAAGAGAAGGTAGAGGTCGACCGGCGCGTGGACGCGGAACAGGTGTCTCCGGTGCACGGGACGACCAGAGCTGATTTGGTGGTAGTGGCGAGTAGACTGACGCTGTACTGGAGCTTCGCCTCCACACACGTCAATGCGAGAGATCTGCGAAATCTTGATGCTACCGACGCAGCGGTAACAGTTATGGAGACGGAACGTCGTGAGCGAAGGCGTAGACATGGAAGAAATACGCCGCGCATCTTTCAGGTGAGTTTTGGGTATCGATAACACAAGCCCCAGAGGCATAGATACTACATATAGTGTTGAATATACACGTGTTCTCCAGACTGACTGTATCCCCTGACTCAGTCGAGCACTGCGCCACCATTCGGTGAGATGGATTGACCTAAAAAATCGACATTTAGTTCGGAGAAATAGACCACTGTGGAATGAGCCCACTTACCGGTGATGAAGGAAGCCTCGGGCTTGACGAGGTAGGACACGATACTCGAGACGCTCTCCGGGTCGCCCACGGGGATTTCGGCAGGCATCCCGATAGCCTATGAACAATTGTCAGGACCAAGACGTCGAGGACACGGCGAGTCAACGTACGGCGAGGCCAGCACCGAGGTCGAGCGCTGCGAAGGGACAGCTGTCAGACACAGACAACGGCGCAATTCCGCAGGGACTCACCCATCTGGGTCACGACGATACCCGGCGCATAGCAGTTCACGGTGATATTGTGCTTCGCCAGCTCAATCGCTGCATCATGATCAGGATCGCCCAATGCGGATAATCGACACATCGGGGACGTACACAGGCACTGCGTGAGACCGCGCACAGCGAACTTGCTCGCGGAGTACGCGGAGATGCCGCCCCAGCCTCGCTTGCCCGCGACCGAAGACGCACCTAAGAGAGCTCTCCGTCAGGATACGAGATCGCGGGCATAGTCTGTGTTGTCCGCACCGAGGATCCTGCCGCCGCGGCCCTGCTTGATCATCTGCCTGGCTGCGTACTTGTACTGAAGCATCGTGCCCCTGATGTTCACGGCCATAACGCGGTCCCATTCTTCCGCGTCAACTGCATCGCGGTGAGTTCGAGGTGCACAACCCGAATCAAGGGGATTAGTACGCACTGTCCTGGACGGCTTTCACGAGTAGAAGGCCTGCGTTCGCAACGAGCTGCGGATGCCATGAGTCGTAGCTCTATACAGTAGCGTAGTAATATGTAGATACGCACGACGTCGAGCCCCCCGAGCTCTGCCGCAACCTTATCAATCATGCTTCGGACGTCCTCTTCTACGGAGACATCGCCCGGGACGGCGATCGCGCGTCTGCCCTTTGCCTTGATCTGGGAGACGACTTCCTCCAGCTGCGCCTGCTTCGAAGGGATGTCATTGACCGCCACATCCAGGCCGTCGTCCGCGAGCCGGAGCGCGATCTTCAACCCGATGCCCTGTGCAGCCCCGGAGACGTACGCAACGCGAGTAGAGTCGGACATGTCTGTTCAGGGGGACGATTAGCGGGAACGCTGAGGCTGCCACAGCGTCGACCCCCCGGCTAGGGGCCATTCTTTATAGAGCGAAGCCCGGCGAGTTGTGTATCATGATCAGTAGTCTCACGACCCTAGACCGCGCGATTGATCATCTGAATTATCGGCCCCGCGAACACTACAGCTATAGCCGGCGATTTGAGCGAAGACTGGAAACCGAAGGGAGGCTCTGCGTCGTCCCTGGTGAAGTGTCATGGCGTGGGGTCCTTGCCACTGCACTGGAAGCAGATTTGCTTCCGCGTTCGTGTGGATGGCCGCGGGGCTCATCAGGCAGTGAAACCCCGAACGAGGTGGCTGAATCGGCAGGGCCTGGCGGGCGTGTGTGTACGCACAGGATTGCCGGATCGGGCCAGAGCGGTGCTCGAGTAATCCAAGGCATCGCACCAAGATGAAATCGAGCAAAGCGATAATGGACTCTGGGCCTCCTACTGCGGCTTCTGCAGGGAAACCTCGCAGAAGACTACAATGGACTAGGCTGCAAGCATGAGTGACCGCGTGCGACTCGGGACATGTGCCTCATGCACAAATATCGCGGTCCCTGGAAAGGGAGACATCCTTGGGACGCATGAGGAAGATGCTTTTGCCCCAGCGCACTTGCGAAGGCAGTCCGACTTCCTCTTCCATTACATAGGCCATGCGGCTTTGGTTTGGGGCTCGTCAAGGAACACGTTCACGACTAGGATATCGTGATGGCGACATACAAATTCTCAAACGTTCGTGACCCTGGCGGTCGTGGCCTCTTAACTACCATACTGTAACACCATTCGTATTGAGGCGGGAACCCGACGACAGTTGGAGATAGTGAGTTGATTGTATTCTGACATCGGTGTTTCGACGGCCACCGTATCCGACTCATCTATCATTGGACTTCATTGTGTGAATGCGCCCACAGACGAAGCAATAGCAAATTTTCTAAGGAAGCCCGTCATGACTTGCAGGGAGCTCACCTTTCCAGGCGTCATGACGTACCGGCGCTGATTACTGTACATCGCCTCCAGCGAAGGACCGAGTAATTGAGAACGAGAGGGGCAAAATGAAAACAGAGAGTATATGGCCTGCCAACAATCAAGGCAGCACGATGACTTTCTACGAGTGGTCAGTCGATAGCATACGAAGCGAGACAAGGCCAGCCCACGTACCTCTCCACATGCAGTAAGCATACAGTAAGTATGTGCTTCGACTCGGCAGAATGTGGTCAAAGATCGTGATAAACGCGATGACAGTGGCGTGGCCACGCTTCGAGCGGCTAGGTACTGAGCTTCGGTGTCTTGACTCCGACGACAAATCGTCGGTGCACTCTCGCCAACCAGGAGGCCCGTTGTAAGCCCCCATGGTCTCGAGATGGTTGGAGGACTCTCCCACAAAAGAAATTCGGCTACAAATTGTGAGTTGTTGTTTACTCCGCAATGATCTGGCAGGGTTAGTGGTGATCAACACCATGGCTCGTTGATGATGAATGTCGGTATCTAGGAACATTACGAGCAAACCTATCCATCGACGGCTCATGACAATAGTCAGTAACGACTGAGCTGATCAGTGTCGAAGGCCTTGCATACCAATCCTGGTCGCCGTACCTACCTCGTAATGTGTCGACGATGGCGTATTGGTTGCACCAAACGACGTGATGTGCAATTGAGAACAGGAATGTATAGTGTAGCACGGAATGGACCATGCAAGGACGCAGCTACTCCTATTTGAGCTTAGGCGGAGGTTTCATCATATTTCCTCTGCAGAAATGTCAGAGAAATGAAGGCCGAAAGGCGGTACGGGCCAGCGCACCTGTGCATGACAGCCATTTTGTGCAGCTCCTCCTTCAGCTTGTACACCAAGCTGGTCTCCCTCATATTCTCCTTGCCCGCGCCCTCGACGATCGCAATCATCTCCTGCGCGAGGCGGTGCGCGAGGACCTTCCCCTTCCGCAGCTCGCTCGCCTGCAGGATCCACCGGATGCCCTTGTGCGCGCGCTGCCTCTCGCTCAGCGGCCGCGGGGTGTACCATCTGCCCGTGGGCAGCCAGAACGACACCATGCGCACGCTCGGGGAGGCCAGCTCGATCGCGCGGCGGAGGATGGGCAGGGGCGGCGCGCGCGTCTGCGCGTGGATGGTGAGCAGCGTGTCCGACACGATCTTCCTCCCCTTCGCCTTTTTCGACGGCTCGCGCCGCCGGCGTCCCGTCCGCATCATGCTACCCGCAAGCAATTCTAGCAGGGGGTCGTACTGCGGCGGTATACGTATTGTCGGTTGCAGCGGGTCGAGAGCTGCTCTTCGTGCGGGCTCGGGGGTGGGCAGTGCTGTCGGTAGTGCCGCGACAGGTAGGAGAGTTTCTCGGTCTACGATGCCATTGAGCCCGGCCTCCTCGCTGTTTGCTGCGACGAATGAGGACGAGAATCCTCGTCTTGGGACAAGGCGTGTCCTTGCGGCGATCTGGCGCAAGCTAGATAGCATCTCAGAAATCGAGCTATATCTCAGCACACGGAGGGCGAAGAGGACGTCGAGGAGACTCACGAGGCGTTCTGGTGGACGAGCTGGCGCAGAGCGCGCTTGCCTTTCGCGGATCAGGCGGGAGTCACTTGTCACATAGAGCGTCACGACACCCATTGTCACATGCGATATTCTCTGAATTGGGACTTACGCGAAGCTGAAAATACTCGCACAGAATGAGGCGCAACGAAGCCAGATTTGAATTCCACTGGCAAAAGAAGAATCATCAAAGCTCATAGATAGATCCCCAAAGTACACGCGAATAGTAGTGTCGTATATCGTAGGTTTTAGTCCGCAAACGAAACGCTACACAAGAGGTATGTCACCGCGGCGACGCGCCCTGCCGGCTGCCGGGTGTTCTGGGACTCCTTGGGTCATGCCGCCGCTCGTCGGAGTCGAAGCGCAGATGAGTCCGTTCGTCCGCGTGCTCCAACTCGTCGTCGTCGTCGTCCTCTACCTCGGGCAGCCGCGCCAGTCCAACGTTGTCCGTGATCTCGTCCTCCTCGTATGCGTCGAACAGCGTCGCCGAGCGCAGCCCCGCGGAGTTCTGCCGCCCGTGCCTCGCGCTGCGCTGCGCATTCGAGCCACCGATTGATGTGCCCGCCACGCCGCCCCATCCGTCGATCGACATGCGGCCCTGGAGGCTCAGCCGCGGGTTCATGATCCCGCCCTCGAGCGCGGAGTGCCCGTGGCCGTTCGCGACGGTGGGTAATGACTCTGGCTTCCGCGAGATCTCGAGGAGGTGCACGCCGAGGAAGGTGGTGATAAAGCCCGCGAGGAGGGAGATGGAGTTCGCAGGGTCATCGGTGTTGAAGCCCTGGAAAAGGATGACGGACGCGACGATGGTGGCTGTCGAGAAACCGACATAATACATGGGGTTTACGCTGGAGGATAGTCAATACACGTCACTGGGAAGATCAACGGACGTACACGTTGGTCGAGAACGTATCCAGCGCCTTGTTGAAGTAATTCATTTGGACGAGGATGCAACCAATTACTGTGACGCCGAACACGTATGTGCTTAGGTGCGTGAACTGGTTGTTTCCCGCGAAGGTGAGCTTGACGGCGACGCCGAAGCCCTTGATTGCCATTACGGATACGGAGCCGACCAATGAACATATCGAGATGTAGACCAGCGGATTTGTCCGTCCGTACTTCGGGACGACGGCCCAGATCATCACGACACTGAACACCAGCACCGTGAAGCAATACATCATAAAGCCTTCGCAAGACCATCAAGTTCCGAGGCAGCAGCAAGACGCACGAGACCTACCTGGGTACATCGCGTATTCCAAGATCTCATCTACCGTCTTGATCTCCTTGTCTTCTGGTGCATGCAGGACAATGATAAGAGAGCCGAGTAGACATAGCGTACACCCTACACGCCCAAGATGTCCAAGTTCTTCATTTAGCAGGAATGACGCTAGGATGGCGCTGCGGGATGAGGTTAATGGTCGAGCTGGAGGCATACGGGAGCTAAACAGACCCGATGATAACACTGAGTGCCCCTAGTGGTGTGACCAATATTGGTGGGGCAAACGTGTAGGCAGCGAAGTTGGCGACTAGAGAGGACAAGTCTGCACATGCAACAGCAAAGTAGGGTGACACTCACTTTCTCCCAGGACCACTGCAACCGCCAGTACCCATTGTCAGAAACGACCTGCTTTGCACGGTCCACACCAATAATGCGACTCACATGTTGACATCCCCGCCCACCAAATTGGATTTCTGAAATATGCATAATTGTCCGAGGCCTGGGCATACGTGGATCGACTAGCTGCATCGTTCAAGCCCTAGGCGCCCGCGTTAACATACAGTCTTGCGCTGCTCAGCCTAGTGCGGACCTTCTTTGTGATGATGAAGCTCGTTCCAATGGCTAGTGAGCCTGACACTGCAAGTGTCAGCCCTATGTACTTGTCGTCGACCATCTATACCCAAGAGCAAAGGCCAGGCGCGTGTAAAGGAGCGGTGTTATATGGCGGTGCCTTCTCGCGGAGTATAGTGATCCAGTAGACTTCCTAAGTGTACAGTTGGGTATCGTCTGTCGCGCCGCGGCCGTCTACAGTTCGTTCAGGGCAACAGGCGAACGAGTGTGGGTGTGAAGGACCAGGACAGCTGGGAAGAAGCTAGGAAAGCCTCAACGACGCTTGCCCGCAGCGAGCGTCTGCGTGACACTACTGTGACCGACGCTGAGGTGACATTGTGACATAAGTATTACAGTTGGCTATTGTCACGGTGCATTGACGAGTGAACTTGTCGGCCTGCGGACTGGCGACTTTCACTAGGCGTATGTACGCTTGGATCGTCAATTCACAAACCTCACCCAAAAATCGTTCTTGAGTGCGCTCGATTGATTGTATGCTATCCGGCCCGTTCCCCCTAGTTCAAATCGTAGTCGAGACTCGGTGACGTTGAGCCAGGCAGGTCGTTCACGTGGTTTAACTGACCGAGTGAACTTCACAGACCAGGCTCTCTCAATCTATATCTGTAGCCGTGCGGGTACATGTTCTTCGTAACACTGTACTTACGCTGTCGCGCTACTCGGCTCTGCTCTTTTTCATTCCAACGACCTGCTACGATCCAGACACGACTTGCCGGAACCATGGCACCGGCAACGCATACCGTCAACACGTCCGAACGGCTTGCAGCGCTGCGACAGCTAATGTCGAAGTCTGAGTATGATGTTGCAGCCGTGGTCGTGCCCAGCGAAGACCAACGCAAGTAGTTGCACAGCCTAGACACATTGTCGTGTTGAGCTCATGTCCGGTGTCGTACAGATTACAGTGAATATCCAGCGAAGTGTGACGAAAGGCGCGCTTTCATGTCTGGCTTCACCGGATCCGCAGGTACTTTTTGATCCATTGCTTCACAGCGTCTGTTTCATGGCTAATGGGCTGGATGACCTCAGGATGCGCCGTGATCACTCAGAACGACGCGTTCCTATTCACGGACGGCCGCTACTTCTTACAGGCAGAAAAGCAGCTGGATAAGTACGATACTAGCACGCCAGCCTAGTTATAAGATCTCAATGTTGCGTCTCTCCAGGAACTGGACTTTAATGAAGCAGGGCCTCCCAGGTAAATCGTGTTTGCGTCAGTGTCGGTCTGTTTCGTTGAAATGTCCATAGACGTGCCCACTTGGCAGGAGTTTCTGTGGAAGGTGCATTGATATTCAGGTCATATCTTTGGAATCTAACACAGCCCACAGAAACTACCGAAATGCACGCGCATAGGCGTAGACCCGACCATTGTGACTGCTTGTGGGTCGGCCAATTCTACCATATGCACTCGCAGAAAATGACCTGCGAACAGCCGACGCTGATACCATCCAGAAGAATCTTGATCCTCTCGAGTCTCGGCTTGTTTCGCTGAAACACAATTTAGTGGACCTAGTCTGGACTGATCGACCACCTAGACCGGCCAACGGTATATTCCCACTTGATGTGAAGTATGCTGGTATGTGCTCGTGCCGGCAGCATCGTGTTCTGCGTGTTGACCATACAATTCAGGCGAATCGCATGTGCGTAAGATTGAGAGACTCCGGGAAGAGATGAGGAAGAGAGAAGTCCACGCTATAGTAGTGAATATGCTGGACGAAGTGGCGTGGCTGATTAACTTGCGAGGCTCCGACATTGATTACAACCCTGGTAGGCCGTGACGTTTCTTGTCGCTGATCATACATGACGGTGTCGCCGTTTGCAGTGTTCTTCGCATACGCCGTCTTGACTCCGGAGAAGGCGCAGATCTTCCTCAACCCCGAGCAGATTGACGACGCACTTTGCAAGCACCTCGGAGATGATGTTGACATACATCCCTATGACTCCTTTTTCTCTTACCTGAGTGACATCGGCGCCGAAATCGGGCTGCACAAGAAATCTGTATGTCGCCCATCTGCGTAATGACGTACCTTCAAGTACTCATACCCCCTTTCGCGCTGCAGAAGGCGCTAGTTGGCGACAAAGCTAGCCTAGCAATCGTAGAAGCAATGGGAGCAGTGCGTCGTTCATACGCGTAGCAGCGCACTGTGGAGTTACTTGGGTAGTCTTGGCTGACGCTAGATTTCATGCGATATCATCAAGGACAATGTCATCGTTGCTCGCTCTCCTGTCACAGACCTGAAAGCTGTGAAGAACGAGACAGAAGTTGAAGGTATGAAAGCGGCTTGCCTCTCTGCTTAACGTTCTCTAAACAAAGTCCACTTGTAGGGTTCAGGCAAAGTCATATCCGGGACGGCGTTGCGCTTGTACGCTACTTTGCGTGGCTGGAAGAGCAGATGAACAACGACGCGGAGCTCAACGAATGTGAAGTAGCAGATCAGCTTGAGCGCTATCGCTCGTGCGTATAGCCGCCAGAGGCCCCAAGCATATGGTCAATCTGACGCGTTTTCAGCGAGCTTGCCTTGTTCCGAGGATTGTCTTTCCCTACCATCTCGGCGACAGGATCGAATGGCGCGATCATACATTATCAACCAGACCCGAATGACTGCGCCATAGTTCGCAAAGATCAGGTATGTTGCAGCATCAATGGTGGCGCGCCCTGCACTGACGAGCGTCGGCGTCGTAGATCTATTTGTGCGACTCCGGAGGTGAGACTCGGGCTTCGGCAGACTCAATACAGTGCTGACTCCTCTGCCCGCAGCACAATTCACAGATGGAACGACAGATGTTACACGAACCTGGGTAAGCCCCCTATATAAGATGTCTTCGCAGTATTCAGACCCAATATAGCACTTCGGGACGCCGACTGCTGAAGAGCGCCGCGCCTTCACACGAGTACTACAAGGGCACATTGCAATTGACACCGCAATCTTCCCTAACGGAACAACAGGTGTGTAGATGACATTTGGTTGGCCGCGGAGAGTCTAGCTGATGCTTGGGTCCTATAGGATACATCATGTACGGCCTGGATCGTGCTCCGAATAGTATAGACCCTGATTTGTTCGCAGTGATTCATTTGCGCGGAGACCATTATGGGAGGATGGCCTTGGTATGTCGCCCGCCACCGCCGAATGGCCAATCTCACCTGAAGCGTGCTAGATTTCCGGTAACTTCCTCGAGATTCCCTGTCTGAAAGTTGCCACACTAAGCCATATCACGCAGCCACGGTACAGGACATGGCGTTGGTACGTCGAGCACTTTTTGGAGCATACCGCATCACATTGAATGTACTCTACCTTTCCGTAGGTCATTTCCTCAATGTTCACGAAGGCAAGTATTACTGCTACATACTGGCGTGACCTCCACACTGAATTTTGATGACAGGGCCGCACGGCATTGGGGTCCGCATAGGTAGACATCGCTCTTAATCCGGTTACATGTAGAATCACTCATACCAATCGCAGCGTACAACAGCACTCCCTTGAAGTCCGGCATGACCGTGTCTGATGGTCAGTCCCTCTTTTCCACATGCCATCGACTATACCCACTCTCGAGTAGAACCCGGATACTACGCCGATGGGCGATTCGGCATTCGTATCGAGAATGTCGTCGTGGTGCGCGAAGCGAAGACGCCGAACAATTTTGGACAGAAGGGATACCTGAAGTTCGAGCATGTCACCATGGTCAGTGTTTCTATCGCTTCTCCACTAGCGACACTATTCACGCAAATGTGTCGCAGTGCCCAATTCAGAAGAACCTTGTCGATACCTCCCTTCTGAGTCCAAAGGAGAGATCCTGGTTGGATACATACCACGCAGAGATTTTGGAGAAGCTCTCGCCTCTTTTGAAAACAGACGAGAGGGCGCTCACGTGGCTGCAACGGGAATGCTCTCCGCTTTAAGTATTGGACACTTGCGGCTGTATGTCTTCGAACATTAGCATGTTAACCGACATTAGCACCCAACTCGTGTATGGGACTTTGCGCTATATCACGCCTCGTAAACATGGACTCACTGATCGTGTCAGCGTGCCTCCATGTCCACCAGCTTCGCTCTTAATCCCAGCCACATCCGGACTGACACGGATCGACTATTTAACGCCCCCCTGTTGCGCAATGAGCCTACCATGCCGCAATTGCACCCTCCCAAGTGGATTTCGAGACCGGATCATGGTTTTTCTGCGGCGCTTTCACGGCGAGTATTCAGCGTCCAATTCGATTCGCCTGTCGTAAGCTTGACCTTGTTCTTGTTATTGTCGTCGAAAATCTGACTGGCTTCTTGCGAGCGCCACGGTTGAGCCGCGTGTGTTGCAGTTTAACGGGAACCCATCGCAATTTAGCTGTGTTCATCGCGGGCCGCGATAAGTAGCACTGATGGGCCTATGTCCAGCGCTTTCTGCGCGTCATCAAATCGTTCGGAACACAACGACCAGTGCGGGGTACATACTTACTGGCCCGGCGCCAGCGATGGATGTCGATAAGTACTTTTGTGAGTTTCTATAAACCTATTCTCTATTGCTGACATCAAAGAGAGACGCTACTTGTGTTTGCAATCCCAGTAGGCTTACTCTCCGGCGATGAAGGCTCGGATGTGGTCAATTCAATTCGATGGAATGAATCGGCTCCTGACCTCTTCGTTTCCGACGATCTGTCGGGAATAGGGAGCCTCCCGACAGCATCATCGGATGATTCATCGAGTCAGCTGGGCGTAGTCCATTGGACTGGTCTCTTACCACATCTTTAGCCATTGGCACTCACAATCCCCAGGTTGCACGCAATTGCGATTGTCAGCGGATGTTTCGCGACAAGACAATACATTGACTGCGATCCTGTGTCGCCACATTGATCCTAGAAGCACTCGTGGTTTAAATCACGATCTGTCATCTCGTAACTCGCGCAGCAACGGACCGCCTGCATCACTCGAAGGATCGTCCGCCAACGATGATTGGTATATCGTCTACTTCAGTCATGGTTATTGACGTAATGAACAAGTCCGCTGTTGGACAGCTATCTACGCTGGACGTCACAAAGGCTTCGACTTGATCAAACATGCCAGGCTTAATCCCTGTACGACGCTTGCTACCGTTTAGTAGCAGCTGCGGTGTCACATTGACCCAAGTGTGATCCTCGCAGCGTCACACATAGCTAGTCCGTTGATTGATATGTCAATCCGAATGCACTCCGTGTCGTGCGTGTAGCGCGCCCACCCTTTCCGGCAGCCCTCGGGCACGAACCACTGTCTTTGATGGAGCGTGAAGATCTCAACTTCATTCAATTCTGAGCCGTGACAGCTGTCTTCCATCCGTCTAACGGCTCTCTTTGGGGCATGCCGTTTCGCGCTGTCCTTGAAACGTCATTTAGCACCCATCCCACGCCCTTTGAATGCGGGAGAAGACATATCCAGGTCGCTGATGTGCATATAAAAGGTTTACCTACGGTAATGCACACCAGCCTAGCTACTAGTGCTTGTCGACATGAAGTTCACGTCCGCCGCCTTCCTCAGCATAGCTGCTCTGATCCACGCTGCTTGTGCCGCTCCGGTCGCCGAGACCAATGGTCCGTTGTTTTCTGTAGTCACATGATCTTCATTTAATTCAATGCGGACTTTTAGTGCTCTCTCGTCGGACGGGTGGCGAGGCTTACATCGCTAGCGATGGTAGGAGTCTTCCTATATCAGTTGCAGGAGAGTTGTCGGCTGAATCATCTTTAGAGATTGTCAAGCGTACTGGCGGTGAAGCCTATATCGCCACGGATGGTAGGCCCTGTATCATCCATGATTGCACTGTCGGTTGAACTATCGCTCAGAGGTTGCCAAGCGAACGGGTGGTGAGGCCTACATTGTCTCCGATGGTACGTCCATTTACACAGCTCGGCAGTGGATCTACTAAGCGGACATGCAATAGAAGTAGACATCGAGAAACGCACTGGAGGAGAAGCATACATTGCGACTGATGAGGGTGAGTTGCTTTCAATGACACTGTGGCAGTGTTAATCGTCACTTTTAGAGCTCGCTTGAATGCGTTTTGTACGTCGTAACGATAGCGAGTAGACTGTGGCAGTAGCCGGTGTTCATGGGGGCTAGACGATGAACGTGTCTGCTGCTGTGTACGAACCTAAAGACGGGGGTCCGAATGACGTTGAAGTTCATGGTGATTCGCTATTCGTTATTGCGGCTAGTGGTAGGTTAGTATGGCCTCCGCGCCATAAGTGCGCCCGGGCCGGCGGCAATTTGTCATTGATGTCACCTCGAACTTGGTTATCCATACACTCCAATATCTTCACCACTACGATAGCTTGTTGCATTCAAGTCTTCTGTTGATTATCTGGGATCCGCAGCGTTTATGGACGCATGTTCGTCGCGGATGGGCCACAACAAAGTGGCCCAATGCGGAGATGATCTGGTGAGCCCGACGCAGAGGCTCAAAGCTTGTGCAGATCCGAGTTGCGAGCTGTAAAGGCTATCGGCACATGTGTTCAACGACAATGCACTTCATCTTGCACGAGCAAAAAGTATGTCCATGCGTGCAATTGTGTTTCGGAACAAGTTTGATGAGGGAAACCCAAACCTAGGATTCGTGTTCAGGCCATGTGCTGACATTCCTGTCAGGTGTCATCTGGTCAACGCGCAAGATTGGCTGGCGTAAAATCTCAGGCATCATCCTCGTCTATCATTACAGGGTCGGTGGTCTGAAATAGATTGTTATAGGCAGAGACATTCTCACCACCATCAAGGTCCATCGTACTAACCGGCGCCGCCACGTTTCTCGAACTCCTGTTCGCTATTAGCAGCCTACTTCACAGAAATTTGAGATGCATGTCAGCTATGTCATGTACTGAGCAATTAAACATCGTCGATACGTGCCACAGTATTATTTGTTAGGTGTGCATAGATCTAGAGGCGGGTCGGGCCGCGAACCGCACTCAAGCATTGGTAGCGCCTCGGTGATGACGTCATTCATCCTGTATGGCGAGGACGCGTTGGCGGCGTCGTCTCCCCGCAGATCAGTCTGAGTTTGTTCCAGCCGCAGGTTTGTCACGGTCCTTCGTTCTGTCCTCGTCTCGTCTCTCGTTCCGCCTTCTCCGCCCTCCCCTCCTCAGGTCAGCCTTCGGTTACCCTCTGATTATACATAGAGGTATGCTCCCATCACTCGGTCACGACTGCCGCTGACCTACGCGGCGTCTGCCTCCTTTTGGGACGCGCCGCCCTCTCCTCCCACTCTCAGGGTTTCCCTATTGACCGGTTCCGTCGCCGACGACGCCCTCTGGTCCAGCGTGCCTCTTAGGGACCACCCCTCTCTGCACATGTCGTGCAGCCCCGGAGCTCGACGGGTACCTCGGCGCTCCCCTCTGAGGTCCAGCGGCCTCACATGACAAGGTAAGTATACAGGCCACAAAAGTAGCATTGGTCGCCAGCTGATACTTAAGTAAATATGATAACCTGAGTCGAACTCACCGACTTCAAGTACAACTTCAACACGCGCATTCAAGTTACTCCCCAGTGAGTCTGCGCTGGAGTGTCACGGTCGAGTTATCGTAACATAGCTTCGACGCGCTGCGTCATTGATGCTGTGACGGCAAATCAAACGCAACTCAACGTTTGTTACCGCAGAGGTTGAGACACCACTTCACAAGACATCGAACTTTGCTCGGAGCATGACCTTGATGATGCACATTCACTCTACACAATAGCTGAATGCGATAGTAAGAATCCAGGGACCAGGGGATGATAATTTGGTCAACGACGATGAGAAGGCTGTCGGTGAAACTGCGTCTTGCATCCGACTGCGACATTGCTGATGCTGAATTCAGCAGACTCCTAAACGACGGGCAGTTGGGTTCGTCTCCCGACGCGGTGTATTCGCTGAACGTACAATTATCGTCTATGAAAGAGAGTTCGTCACTATCCCAGTCGCCATCAGAGGTTAAGGACCGTATCTTACCTTTCGCCTCGTTATTATGGTTCAAAAGGTACGCAATGGGCGCTTCTGTGTATATGAGTCAACACAATGCACGTCAGGCATATGCTCGAGTACGGTAGGGGGATCATTACCACGTCTCTCGATGAACCCGTATGTATCTGGGGCGAGAGCCTGAAGAATGGGTGTAGCGGTAGCGACCTGAAGGAGCACACAGGCGAGTGGCACAGTCAAAATGACGACGAACTTCATGCTGCTGATGAGTGATGAGTGGACACAGTGCTGCACCAGCGGGCGAACCTGGAGGAATGTGATGCTGCGATAGTACCAGTCTTTTGACTAACATACAAAGCCGCCCGCGGCCTACCTCACCAGTCAGCTGGCTCCATGGACAACAAGTCTCAAGCATGTACTGGGATTCTGTTTCACAGAGAAGACCCTTGGAATGGGATATGATCATTCGCGCATTCAGTCCAACTGTCAAGAGGCTTGATGAAAACCTCAATGACGTGTACAACTAACTATAGTCCAATTTCAGCGCGACCATGTGTTGATGGTCATCGACTATAGAGGGGAGATAAAGGCTTCCCGCACACTTATATGGTCACCCGAGTCAGCATGTCTGCGAGGCTCCCTGAGTTTAGGAGAGTACACGTCGTTCATTTGACTTGATATCGTTTTCGAAGATGACTGTGCACGTGATATCATTCACAGTTAAAAGCCGCCTATTGACTTGAATGATTGGCTTAGCTGGAGCAAGACGCAGCACACGGCTATAACCGGGGACTCTACGTCGCTGACTATTAACGGCGCGGGTGCTGAGTTGAGGGTGACCGCATGCTTCTCACCTGTACCGTAAGGTGCCTCAACGAGGCGGCGGCGGCTTCCTTCGAGCGGTTGACTCACTACAAAGGGGAGTCCAGGCCTTGGTTCTTGAACAGATGATATTTCTGGGACGTATCAGACGATGCACATCGAGCGTCCTGCTGACATCAGGATACCCGCGTTCTCTCACTTTAAGAAACTGTTGCCGTCCGCTGACAGACCTCGCTGTGTCACCACTTGGGAACACGGGTATGATATCTACTCAATTTCCGTACGAGTAGTACCAGATGCCGCAAGAGGCTGCCACTATATCTTGAAGGCTGAGTGTCATTGTTGGAGGCGATGCAGAAGTACTAACCCCACGCCAAAGACATAAGCGGCCATTGTGGAAAGTAACGTTGTACAAGTGAGAACTCGAGAATGAATGAATGCGACCTCCGATTACCGAATGGGTTGAGCATCATGCCAGTAAATGTGATTCAATTCTAGACAGCAAAATGTGAGTTACGCTTTCTGATTAAGAGCTGCCTTGATCCCTACATTCATCATCATTCTCTACCATACAATATTCAGTGCCTGAAGATAATGATTCAATGTTGTCTGACCTTCAACACTGTACGGATCCACAACTCCGGTGGCCGAGCAGTCAGGATTCCCCTCAATCCATGCACAGTAGACAGGTGCAGCGCGTTGCTTGAGGGCGGGTTTCACGTCCACCTCGTCGGTGCCGACCGCTGAGTGAATAATGAAGGTCACAAATTGTTTGTCAAACATTACAGAACGGAAGCGTACCGCGAGCGACAAAGGCTACAATAAACCAGTAAATCAATGGCATTGATGCGACTGAAGCGCAGACTCACCATCTACTTTACATGACAGAGACAGGTTCATGTCAGCATTATTTGCATGGTCCGATACACAGTGGATACACAGTGGAAGACGGGAGGCAGCGAGGCGCACCATTAACGGCCAGAAGTCGCTTCTCGGGCTGAGGAGCTGGCATGGCTGTGACGGAATGGAAAAGAACATAAGAAAGAACTGCGAGCATCGGGGTGAACTTCATTCTCGCAAGTGGGAGGTAGATCTGAGGGTGTGTGATGGTCAGGAAGGCAGAAGAAGTCGCGTTTATATGCGGTCGCCGCAGGTGTAATACCACTGCTATTTCAGCCAATCAGTAGCTGACCTTGAAGGCACGAGTACATGCACAATGACCATTCCGTAATTCCCTGGACACATCTATCAGCGGAACATTCTGAACAATCCGTACATGGTATGGGCATCTCGGGTGTCCATCACATCCTCGAGAAGCACGTCACATCGAAAATACCCCTAGCTAGGCGAGAAAATACCATGAAGTGCGTACCAATGGCAGCATAGTCTTCCGGATTACTGCACTATGTTACAGACTATCATAATCGAAGTGGCGTACACAACAGCCAGAATTTGCTCTGAGGTCAAAACAATCAGCTCACCGCTCAAACTTAGCAAGACATTACTCGCACCCACACAACAGGCGAGTATCATATGCGCGCGGATTCTCAGTGAGGTCGATTGCTGTCGATTTGCATCCTCGACTCGCTCTTGTCAGGCTAGACTTGACATCGAGCTTATAATCGGGCCAAAGCGACGACCTGTCGTGTTTCTCAAAGCATGCGGCCGTGTCCGAGGGTACCTTCAACTCATGAATGCCATTGGTACTGGGCCCAGGAACTGAACTTTGGCAACTCGCCTGATACGATGTTACGTCCCCAGACTAGACATCGGCGGATGTATCCTGACCAAGACTTACGTCGCGCGTCTGCTTATCTTCAGCTTGATTGACTGGGACCCGCATGACCTATACAGAGAGTGTATCGGTGACGTGTGTGAAATGTCATAGGAACGCACGTAGCATTACTGGAACAGTCAGTTACCCACGGAAGGTCAGACTGATAGTACCCTGTATGAACCGCGAACAAAATCTAAGTCCTTGGTGAGCGACAATTGTCTAGAATATACCTATTAACACTGACTTGGTAAGAGTCCTGACAAACAGGTATGTAGCCAACTTGAAGTACTGGCGATTGCAGACACTTCTGATCGCTGGCGCTTGGCTCGGACTGGCGTTTAGGACGTCGTGGCGCACGGGTAACGTGCTCTAGCGCTTTTAGCGCTTTCCTGTCAGACCTGTCTATTTCCAGTCACCTTTGTCTAACTCGATTATGTAGTTGACTTCAGGCCACTCCTCTTCACTCTAAGCTAACTTTTATGACTTCAGAGCTCGGAGTTATTGTCTGTGTCAACAAGAACTGATGGAAGACCAATATTGAGTCGAGGCCTAATACGATCAAATTAAGCCGACGAAAGTCACGAAACTGGTCTCCAGACGTGCAACTTATCCGATTCAGAGGTGCGCCCTTCAATCGAAGTCACCGCACTACCGAGAACTCTGAAGTAGGGCGATCTACCCAGGCCGGCTTGTACAACAGCGGCTGGGCACATGATAACTACCTGTCATATGTATTACATCAGACGAAATCTGCCAGGCATTTCCTACCATACACAGTTATCATATAAGGATTGAGCATCCGTAATTCAATACTACTGGTTATCATAAATAGACCAGGACCTGATTGATATTGCGCACGGCTTGACCGTGGGCATTTGGATGAGCAAAGTTCATCACAGGCACTACCGTTAAGTCGAGACGTCGCGGCTGCCGGATACCTCTGAACATGCCAGTGGTCCATTCAATTCGCTTGAGAACTATGATGGTACTTTGTACATTGATTATTGCCATCTGTGGTGAAGAAATCAGTGAGCTACCTAGACATTGGGCACTCAGCGATATCTGACCTCAGAATACACGAGCAGTGATACTGGCATCACGCGACGATGTCAGAAGCTGCACCAGTTACCGCATCCGAACCGACATTGGCAGCCTCGACCTCATCAACGTAGACGTAGTACCCGTCATCATTGCGCTCCCCGAGCGCGGCGCCGGAGGCTTCGCCAGAGACGGCCTCAGCGTCACCCTCTTCGAGTTCATCGCTGTATACGTAATAGTAATTCGTGTTGCGTGGATCGAGGGCAGCAGAGGTCGTGTCGCCTTGAGAATGGCCTTGCTTCGCGCTACGGGCATGGAGGGCTGGTCGGATGATAATCGTTACAGTGTATGTTAGGAGATATGAATGATGATGGCTCAAAGATCAAATACCGTGTATCTCAAAGGCTATGTGGGACCGGTGATCAGTCGCCAGAGTCAGCGTCGGTCACTGCAGCGGGCGTACCGTCTGCATGTGCGGAAAGTAAAGAGGGTCAGTCTCTGGCGATAGAATCTGAACTAGAGAACGACAATCAGCGAGACTCACCATTCCTGGGCATGGCCATGACAATTTCTAGCAGAACGCATGCGAGAATAGCAAATGCAGAGGTGATCTTCATGTTAGTGAGCGGTCGCGTTGCTGCAGTTGGGATGCATACAATGAGACATTCCGACACTGCTAGTTCGACTATATATGTTGCACGCAGCCGCGCGGAACATGCGCTGAGCGATCAGCAGCTGAATTGACTTAATGAAATCCGGAAAATGACTACAAGTGTATTGCCCGTTCCGTGGATACACCAGTACATCTGTCACGACTCACCAGTGAATCATGGTAAGAAGCTTGAGTGGAGAACAGAACTGATGTGTCCTTCTGATGACGTGATCATGACTACTTCAATTGAAGTCTGGGCTTCAGATTGCGAATAGGTGGTTAACGTTACGTATCAGGAGATGTCAGGGGAAGGCGCACCTTGACGATGTAGAACGGGCCACACGCGCACTCTGTAGATTCTTCACGCGGACTGTGTGCAGGGAGTCTCTCTAGTGAACCTATCAGCTCAAGATGTGAATGCAACCTTGAGGATTTTACCGAGACATCTTGACCGATTACCAATGATGCATGCTCAGACCACAAGCTGTCCCGAAAGATCATTGGGGAGGAAGAAACACGCGTCGATGGATTTAGCGCAGGTTGCTGCAACGTGCCCTCCTGAGTTAGCACGTTGAACCCAGTTTGGCCTACCATCTGCCATGATGTCTGTCTAGCCTGTGAACGATAACTCAGCAAACGGCTTGCAGGGTATCATACACAACTCGGCTGACTCTTAAACGCGAGCAAATGTGTCTCTCGATCTTTCACGAAGGTAGCGCTTTATCTGTCTTGGTATAGAAGTTGGGGTGTATATCATATCCTCCAGGAGCGACTCAAGATTGGCTACTCGAGAACTTACGGTCAGTCATGTGCTATTTAATGTGACATCTTCGTAGCTGCAAGAACTTGGAGGCGCCATACTAATTCTGGAAGAACGGGATGGAGCTGACAGTGGTCAGAACAAGTTATATTACACTTACGAATTTATAGATACAGGCTGCAGCTTGCAACCTGAACAAATCCAACCCAGAAATTGTAAGGATAGAGGAATTCTTGTTGAAAGCCTAGAATATCGCGAAAGAGATCGAGCTAGATATTAAGGTACTCCTTCAGTGGTTCGAATTACGATGCAGCTTAAGCTTGAAAGTGCGCTGGAGTGTGACGGTCGGGTTACAACATAGCTGTGACGCGCCGCGTCGCGGTTGCACGTGTGCTGTGACAGCACATCGAGCGAGTCGGCTGTGGGCTGTCTCACTGCGACATGGCGGCTCTATTCTCGCTATGCAATGACTTTCTAAGTAGTTGTTCCTAGTACGTCTTACTCAATGTGAGTAATTTCATGCCTGCTCGAAGTGACATACGGTCACGACAGCCTCCCGCATCTCGTCATGCGCCGGCCGATCACTGACTCTTGGTATGTCTGCGGCATCGAGACTGTAAGCTGTATCAGCCTTGATGACACACATTCGTTCTGCACAGCAGCTTATTGCGACAGTAAGAATACTAAGGACACAGGGACTCGAGATTAAAATTTGGTCAATGACGATAAGAAGACTGTCGGTGCGACTCTGTCTTGCGTCAGATATTGCTGATGCTGAATCCAGACATGGCAAAGACGGTAGACTCCTTAACAATGGGTAATGAGGTTCGTCTTCCGACGCGATGTATTCGTTGAACGTACAATTATCGTCTATACAAGAGAGTTAGTCATTACCGGTCGCTGTCAGAGGACAGTAGCTTGCCTTTCGCCTCGTCATTATGGTTCTTAAGGTATGCAATGGGCGGTTCTGCGTGTAAGAGTCATCACAATGCACGTCAGGCATATGATTGAGTACGGTAGACAATTCAGGGGTCCTTACCGCGCCTCTCAATGGAGCCGTACGTGTCTGGAGCGAGAACACGCTTCTCAGCCTGAAGGATGGGCGTGGCAGTAGCGACCTGGAGGAGCACGCAGGCGAGTGGCACAGTCAAAACGGCGATGAACTTCATGCTGATGATGAGTGACGATGGGTGACGAGCAGACACTGTACTGCGTAGATGGATGAACCTGGAGGGATGCGACGCCCCGATACCGCCAGTCTTTTGGCTGATGCGCCAAGCCGCCCGCGGCCAATCTCACCAATCAGCTGGCTGCATGGACAGCAAATCTCGAGCACGTACCGGAATTCTGGTCCACAGACAAGACCCTTACCTCTACAGTCCCATATGGTCATCTCTGCATTCAATCCAGCTGTCAAGAAGCTTGCTGAGAATCTCGATGACGTGGTGGCTAACTTTAGTCTGATTCAATGCGACCATGTGTTGATGACCGTCGACGATAGAAGGGAGAGGGAGGCTTCTGCACGTTCTTGCTACCCGAGTTGGCATGCATGCGAACCTTTCCAAGTTTGGGTAAGGAGACTGCGTCGTTCACTCGACTTGATATCGTTTCTGAAGATGACTGTGTGCAGATATAATTCACAGTTAGAAGCCACCTCTTATCCGAATGATTGGCTTAGCTGGAGCAAGACGCAAGACACGGCTATAACCGGGGACTCTGCGTCGCTGACCATCAATGGCGCGGGTGTTGAGTTGAGGGTGAGCGGTCACTTTTGGGTTCAGACTGTCAGGTCAGGTCAAATTCAAACCATACGTGCAGCCGCCAGAGGTACTACGATGTGTTGCCTAAACAGAGGTAAGTTTGACGGCCACGGGCATGTATGATATGTAGTCTTCTATCTATATCACCGCATGCTTCTCACCTGTACCGTAAGGCGCCTCAACGAGGCATCTGCGACTTCCTTCGAGCGGTAGACTCGGACTCACTACAAAGGGGAGTCGAGACCTTGGTTCTTGAACAGATATTCCCGGGGCGTATCAGACGACGCACATCGAGTGTCCTGCCAACATCAAGATACCCGCGCTCTCTCTAACTTTGAGGAGACTGTCGCCATCCGCTGACAGACCTCGCTGTGTCATCACTTAAGAACACGGGTATGATATCTGCTCAGTTTCTCGTACGAGTACCAGAAGCCGCAAAATGCTGCTAGATGTTAGAAGCTACGTGTCATTGCTGTAGGTTATTTAGTAAGAGCGCGATATGGAATGACATATTCAATACTGAGTGCAACATGGATCATATTCATAGTAATACCCGCGCTTAGCGATGTGCCAGCGATACAAACGTACAAACCCCACGCCAACGACACACGCAGACATTCTGAAAAGTAACATTGGACAAGCCAGAACTCGAGAACAGGTAATTGCGATCTCCGACTACCGGACGTATTGGACATCTTGCTAGCGAATGCGAACTGATCCAGATTCCTAGACAGCAAAATGTGAGCTAAGCCTTCTGGTTCAGAGCCGCCTCGATCACTACAGTTGTCATGGGCTTCCCCTACCACCATATAACATTAAAGTTCAGCACATCCTTTGTACATACCAGTAATCGAACAAATACAGACCTTCAAGTTCATCATTGTAGAGTACGTAGCCGCCGAGTGGGAAGCCACGTTTCTCGAGGTCGAAGTCCTGATCATAAGCGCGACCGATGCGTTTTTCAAGATGGGGCTCCTCATTTTCGTCGAGCCAGTAGATAGGTCCGCCGCGTCGCTCGAGGATAGACTTCACGTTTGCCTCGTCAGCGACTGCTGAGTGGATCATGACCACAAAATATTACGCAATGGAAAGTCGAAACACAAGTAAAGGATACAATAAACTAGTCAGCTGATATGATTAATGCCACTGAATCAAAGCCTCACCGTCTGTTTTCCGGGGCAAACTAATTTTGGTGTCAGTGACACTCGCAGACCGATACATAGCAAATGGACGAGGCGCACCATTTGGAGCAAGAAGTCGCTTCTCGGACTGAAGAGTTGGCATAGCGGCGATGGCATGGAAGAGACTGCAGGCAAGAACGGCAAATGTCGGGGTGAACTTCATGTTGGCAAGTCGCGACGCGGGAGCTCTGGTGTAGTGGTCAATAAGGCGGCAGCGTCGTTGGGTCGCATTTATATGTGCAGTCATCTGCTAGCTCAGCCAGGTAAGTAGATGCTACGATGAAATTCGACTAGGGCAAACCGATGTGGGGCGTACATCGCGAGCAGCGGCCGACATCCAACGCGTAGACGCGACTGAATCGAGCATTCTATGAGGTATATCACGGCATTGCAACGAAAAGGAAGGCCCGTACCCACTCCAGTCGTCTCACTTCAACGCGAACCGCGGCTTGGATCATCCTAGTGTACGGCAGACATCAATAGGATTTGGGAGCTGCCGAAGTTCAGTGCCACCGCTTCTGGCAGACAGGTTCTGATCACCTGAGCTCATCGAGGATGTTGATAGAAAACCACAATTGGTCAACCAAATATCCAGGCTGTACCTGAGCATTCGTATCATCTCAGGCGGAATATAACGAACATTTCCTAACGCACACAGTCACGCGGCCTGATCTAAGCGGCAGGTAGCTCCCAGATGATCCCTGCATCGGCAGAAGAATGGCATGCGAGGTAGTGGACTGTCTCCGGAGGTTGCGACCGGTCACCGGCTTTTAGTGTTGCAAATGACAATCCTGTCCACAGTCAGACTTCCGGTGTCTTGCTCCAAGACAGGAAACGCCTACATGACTACCACATGATATTCACGCTGCAATACTACTGGTTGTCAGTAATAGACTAGAGCTTAAATAAAGCACGACACGCGTGAAGTACGGCGTACGGCTCAAAAAAGCGCGAAGAGGACAGCATTGACTTGATGTGGTGCAAAGCGACGTAAAACCTATCATAGTGCCATTCAATAGCTGGCATTCGCTGCATTTCTGTCACTTAAGACCGATTGAGTTCGGCCGGCATAGAACCTCCGAGCACGCCCGCGATCACGTTGTTGATTGCCATTGTCGCCATTCCCAATCTCGTCTCGTTTGTTGCGCTCCCGATGTGAGGCAAGACAATGCATCTGATGTCAGAACATGTCGGACACTCGAGCTGCAAGAAGTTGAAAGGAATGCAATAACCCACCTTGGTTCCTGCACAAGCGGATGGTCCGCTGCCACATTTGGTTCGCCATCTACGACATCGACGCCCGCGCCCCAGATCCACCCTTCCCTGCACGCCTTCGCAAGCGCTTCTGAGTCAACAAGACTTCCGCGGCTAGTATTCACCAGCACCGCCGTCCTCTTCATGCTTTTCAAGATCTCCTCGTTAACAACGTGATACGTGCTTGGCCCGCCTGGCGCGAGCACGAACACAACGTCGCTCTCGCTCGTAAGCTCAGCTAGGCCAACCCTCCGGATTTCCGCGAGGCCCTGCGGGGCGTATTTCGCGAGTAGCTCCGCATCGCGCGCAGGATTGGGCTTCGAGGATGGATTGCTGGTATAGAGTGCGCGGGTGAAGCCGAAGGGGAGGAGGCGCGCGAGAGTGGATTGTGCGATGCGGCCGAAGCCGATAAAACCGGCCGTCCTAGTTGGGTGGACCCAATTCGCGCTGAGTTGTGAGCCTGCGAAGAGGTAAGGGGCCCATGGGTAGGCAGACCACTGCATGTTCCACATAAGTCTCGTCGAAGACAGACGATCGATAGCCATGCCCTACTTGTCCATTCTGCACAATCGATGTCGTTTCTTTGACGTTGCGGCCCGCCATAAGAGCAAGCATGACAGTGATATCGGCGACTGAGTGCATTAATGATGAGATCAACCTTGAAAGCGGTGAAGGTGACTACCTGCTTCTGTCAGGACATCCGGTGTGTACCCCAGTCTGATGCCACGCTGAGCAAGGGAACCTATGTCCACATGCTCTGTGACATCACCAATAAATACAACGATGACTGACGCAACTGTATTTGAATCGACGATGCTTACCGTAGCCGACAGACATGGTAGATACAACCTTCAGACTTGGTCCGGCTGAGAATCATTCTCCGGTCAGCTCGCATGTACTCCGGACGACTTTTCATGCGTGCCTGCGTCCAGAAGTTCACCGTCAACCTGTTTGTCACGATCCATACAGGTCAGTTGCATCTTCCGTTATCTCTCGTCTGACCTTCTCTGAGAACAGGAGGAGAATGCCTGTCGCTCCAGGAATGTTATCGAGCAGCCACTTTTTGTCGCATGGCTGTGTTTCTGACTGCCAGGCGACGACCTAGGATGAACGAACAGTCAGTGCTCAGCAGTCTGCTAGGAGGCTGTTAGCTGCTGAGAAACGAACATCCAAATCCGGGCGATCAAGCAGCCGCATGGCTTCGGCGCCCAAATTCCTCGTTACCACTACTTTTGGGCGTGCCATTCCAGCTTGTAAGTGAGCTGTGATAGTTGTGATACGACGTGCAAGTGACCGCACAGGAGAGGACATGAAGGTCCTTGGGAGCCCCGACTCTGAAAATGTACTAGTTAGTACGTCTGAGCCTGCGAAGCAAGCTGCAAGGCCATCGGGCATAATACTTCGGCCAAGGGCCGAAAGCGGCACGTAGCGGAGGTCCGGCAGCGGAGACGCCGTTCCGCTCAGGCTGGCATCCAGAATGACATATCTATCCCCTTCTACATCCGCACCTTACATCTGAAAATTTGTCCAAGACTGCGCTCGTCCGGTGTGCTCATACAGACAATGGGGGCGTCGCCACCTGCTTGCCAATAATGCACCCGAGGCGTCCAAATAGCTCAGTGGGCAGGACCAGAATGATTCTCTGCAACGTCAAAGCATATCGTTTCTGAGCTTTACTGCAGGTGCGTTACATGTTAGTCCGACATCTTTTCTCTTCAGCCTTTGATTTCTCATCTGTATGTCGACGAATGGTCAGCACTTCAGCAAACACCATGCAAGGTTAGGTCAAAAATTGCCCGATCCCGCGCTACATAGTATCCGCTGTTCAAGTCGGTATAGAGAAATAGTAGACTCAGAAGTGGCTGATGAATGCGGAACCAGTACGTTATGTGAGTATCTTACTGAGGGTTTTTTCCTTTCAGGCTGCTATCTCGATGCGAGACCGCTGTGAGAACTGGTGTTTGGCGTTGTAGTGACTGGTGCTCAGTGTCGTATGTCTCGAGCGTGCCAAGTGATAGATGACTGACGGGAGCATAATTATACATAGGCGGTCAGCCATGTGCTGGCCCGGCCACTGGCATGTGAGGAGATTCTGAAAAGACCACGCCGCTCGACCTACGTCGCGCGCGAGTCGCGCTCGCTGATCGCTGAATGTGGGGCATTGATTAGGTAGTGATAGACCGTCTCCGGCCATACGCGGAAGCTCAGGTAAATCGGGTAGTCCGCCTTATGCCTTGTGACAATGACGCTGCAGCGCGATGTGCTCAGTTCGCGATTGTATCAATAGACTTGTCTATTTTCGGGTCAATTTCTGCGCCATCTTCGTGTACTTCGCGAAGGGCATCTCCGGGTCGATCCTGTCCATCAGTATCGTGGAAAGATGTAGCAGAGATACAGTACCAATGAAGTATTGGCCACGAGCGAAAGTACGGGCCGCAGAGTGTTACGCGTCGCGCCGCGTTTGCACGTGGTCTGTGACCATGTTGCCATCCTATTGATGGACCTCGACTCATCTTCAACTATTCTCACAGTACTCTTCCTCTGCCACCAGTTTCAATGTTGAGGCTTTGTAGCTTGAATTCTGAGGCTTGATATCTTGCTGTTGCTCGTCTACTGTACATGTTAGGCCTCGGACTCTCCCTCGTGATTCTCCATGATCCCAGTTGTTGTTGTTGTTGGTTCCCTTTATTGTCACTGAGGGCGTAGCCCTATGTAGACATAATATGTACGTAGTCGTCCAGTCCGTAGTCCGTTCCAATCAGCTATGCATGCTCGAATGCTGTGTGACGTCGAGAAGGGGTGGTACAGTATGGTACAGTAATGATGACCAGGACACTGGTGCCGTATAGTATATGTCTAGACGTCGCCGCCGTACGAAGTAATCACTTCTGTTCGTCGTGCAAAGCGAGTTCGCCGTACGTGGCCGCGAAGCATCCCGTGTCGTGGATGAAGCGGAATAGCGGACCCATAGCTCTCGGTTCGGTCAGGAGGTGGCGGATCGACCCCGCGGCAGCTGGTCCAAGATCGTTCGCGAGCCTTGCACGTTGGTTGTCGTGTGCCGGGCATTCGAGAAGGAAGTGGTAGACGGTTTCGCGTGCCGCGTTGCAGTTCGGGCACATGGGCGAGTCGACCCGTTGGATACGGTGAAGGTGTTGCTGTAACGGTGCATGTTCCGTTCGCAACTGGAAGAGGATGCTCGCTTGCCGTCTCGGCAGCTTGTCGATTAGCTTCCCATATTTCCGCGAAGGTAGGTCGGGGTCGATCCTATCCATCCGTGTTGTCCTGGGGGACGCCCTCCATTCGGCTCTTGCCTGCTCTCCTAGTCGTTCGTTGAACCCTTGTCGTACTTTGGCCAAACTGACCGGTAGACCATCCCGTAACCATTTCGGCAGCTGGGCTGCCTCGCTCCCATCTCCCCTCGCCGCTTTCTTCGCCTCTTCATCCGCCATCTCATTCCCCTCTACCCCCTTGTGCCCCGGGACCCAGCGTAATGCAAACTTGACGTCCGGATGACGTCGTTGGAGGATATCCACTTCGTTTAGGAGCTTGTCGATAAGGTAATGTCCTGGGTGCGGTTTGCGATTCGAGGAAGCCTGCAGGCAAGCCGTGTTATCGGCCGTGCAAGATGCCACTCTGGCGCTGAGTTCGCGAGCGATGAGGATCACTCCCAGAACTAGGCCGACTATTTCCGCCTCGTAAACGGTGTGGTGTTTCGCGCTACCTAGGTGATACCGTAGGACTTTGGTCTGCTGGCCTGGGCGTAGGAGGACCGCTGCAGCTCCTACGCCTCCATCGACGTCAGATCCATCTGTGTACACATGAGGTCCCGGTTTGAGCTCCCATTTCCTCTCCTCCTCCATTGCCGCATCCTTGTTCTCCGCCATGGAGACATTGAAGGGAGGGCGCCATCCCGGCGGGAGGCGGACAGCCTCATGTTGAACTGCTACCAGTTCAGCTGTTAGCCAAACCAGCTTACCTGAGATCAGTTCATCTGTCCTGGTA
>KV429050.1:407278-456036 GCA_001632345.1 Daedalea quercina L-15889 | reverse complement strand
CCAGGACAGATGAACTGATCTCAGGTAAGCTGGTTTGGCTAACAGCTGAACTGGTAGCAGTTCAACAGGAGGAGATGCATCTTCCCCAATTTGAGATGAGGCTCGTTCTCGACGAAGCAGACGTGCGGGTCTGCTGCACGAAGTTGATTCTCAAATGGTACGAACACTTGGAGACCATTGGGTCAAGTGACCGGTTCCACAGGGTATTCGTTGATGCCGTTCGCAGTGTGTACATCCTACTCCTTAGCTTGTCTGATGATGTTCTGACACTGCTACAGCTCATCATTGGGTGTATGAGACCTGGAAGATACTGCATCGCAATATCAGCATCAACAACATCATGTGGTATGCCAAGGATGATGACAAGGTCTCCGGCATGCTGTGTGATTGGGACCTCGATGCAGACCACAGTAATGGTGAGCTCAGGGCGGCTCACGGGCCCCACGAACCTGACACCACCTCGCAGGCTGGTGCTGACAAGAGAAAGCCCGGCACCAAGAGTTGACACACTGAGCAAGGCGAGACCGACCAGGCAGCTGCACAATCGCAGGTTCTGGCGAAAGCTGCGTATCGAACCGGTACGGGGCCCTTTATGGCAATGGATCTTCTGCGACCAGGCTTGCCTCCGCTTCACAAGTATCGCCACGATCTCGAGTCCTTCCTCTACGTCTACATCTACACCGCCACTGGATACAACCCAAACAAGCAGAGTATCGAGGTTGTCGCGCAATGGCAAGACGAGTCGCTCATCAATGTCGGTAGGAGGAAGCGCGAATTATTCAACGACCCCAAGGAACTCAAGAATATCCTTGCGCAAGCCCATGAGGAGTTCCAACCGCTTAATGCGCCGGGTAGCTTTTTGTTCAGTCTTTTGAGCATGTTCCGTGCAGTGGAGAAAGGGTTCGACCGTGTCAAGGACATTGAGTGGTCTATGGAACAGTTCGGTGATCGGAGCGAAGACCAGCTGTCAAAGATGGAGAAGATTGAGAAGGAGAGGGACGACGGGGTTACATACAGCAAGTTCGTGGATATCTTGAAGGAGAAGGAAGACACATGACCGATTTATCCCTCCGTAACATCGGGTCTAACTCGCTCTCATCATATGGAAGATTAACTAAGTAGGCATCGTACTGACTATGGTTGGTTTTGTTACTGTGCCCTGTGCACTGCTCCATTCTCCGAGAACACCGACTGCCGAAGTTCACTCCCTTCTCTTCAGTTCAGTACATAAAATCCGCCTCTGGAAACGTGGAATCTGGTCCTCCCTCCCGTCTCGCGCAAAACTTGTCTAGAAGTCTCGGCACACAGACGGGCAGCCCCAGAGCTGCCTGAGCATTAGGGACAATAGCGGAGTATCACAAATCGAGATTGTGTGGACGTTAATTTGGACTCGGACCTGGTGCTGGACGTACGAAGGGAAGAGCTACTAGTATCCACCTGAAGAGAAAGCAAAACAAGCTAGGCCCTGATGATCCACTGATACAGACGGGTATTTGAGTCCACACATGCCCTTAAAGTCGATTCCGAGCATTCGCTTCGGACCCGCAGGCTTACCATCCCCGCGCCCCCCAATGTCAAAGGTGGGTCTTGCGGCAAGCTACCTTGATATTTAGCATCATGGCAGCAGTGTGCTACGATATTCTGTCATCTGGTTTTGGATTTGGCCGGAAGGCGAGCATAGAGACGGACGCCCTCTTGATGTCCGGAAATATAATAATGCTACTGACCTCTAGGTCCAGGCTCTGGGTCGCGTTCTAGCTCCGGCGAAGCGCGTAAATGCCTGGATACACATCTTGGATAGCCCTCTCAAAGCTGACTTTCAATTCTCCGACATCATACAAGCTCTACAAGAACAAGTAACACCGAGGCGTTCGGGGTGGTACCAATAATGACCTACTTTCTGGTGTAAAAGAAGGAGCTGCATCTCGGAACATTGGAACATATTCCGATCGTTCCACACTGGCAAGAGCTTACATCTTGTGGTGGGGTTCACCGCAGCCACTCGCACTGGCGAGCGCGCTCGAATGAGGAGATGGAGGTCTAAGTCGTTCGGTGAAGATCAATATGGATGCAACCGGATGAAAAGAAGACATATACCTTGAAGCATACGTAGTCGGTCGGATCGGAGTGCGACGCGAACGATGCGTTAAATCTATTCTGGAGTGCGTCCCGGAGTAAACCGGACAAAGGCCATTCACCGTCAGTAGTCGTGAAGGCTACATCGACAAGGTCCACAAGGATGAGGGTAAGTAATCTACGAATATTCCAAAGGCTCGTTAGACGGCATAGAGGACCATCGTCGTGCAAGCGTCGATGCCCGCGGCTATCTTCCCGAAGTTCAACTGAGTCGCGACTCGGATTTACTTTATTTAGCAGCATCGGGACCGGGTAAGTCCGGCATCTGCCGAACCGATGCCCTCCCTGCTGAGCAAGACCTGTGTAACTGTAACTTGTGTTCGCGCACCCATCTCGAGGGCCCATCGCTGTCGTGCGTCCGCCGTGTCCCCTCACCGCGTCATTTGGTCTCGTTGATTCTGGACTTACATTGCGCCAAGTCGTTCTGCCTCCGATACGACCGTACGATCCTTAAGACGCCTCTTCGCCCGTCAGCCACTCCGTTCCAGGGCTTTCGATCTAAACCACCCACTCCTTCTCGAGCGGCGAACGGTGCTCAATGTCGTCGTCAAAATCCACACCAGCGATGTCTCCGGAGACGTGGAGGCGAGTGCCCAAGACGTTTGCGGCCATTTTCGGTATTACCCTTCCCTATCGCCCGCCGAAGAGCGCCGTCGGCGCATTCCTCTGGCGGAAACGCGTGCTCTTCGAGACGACGACGGGTTTGGTTCTGCTTGAGACGTGGGAGAAGATACTCATGAGTGAGGTTTACGTCCATGTCTTCCGCCGCCGCCCCCGTGCCACGTGTGGCGGAGGTCGCGTGCGGCGGTACTCGTCTCCGTTTCCGTAGCACTGACGTGGGCTCTCGCAGTCATCATCCTGTATTCTATCGCGGTCCTTTGCATGACAGGCCTGTATAAGTACGCGCCCCAGTCGGCGGTGTACGTCAGGCAGCGCACGACGTACTATTTCCTCGGGCACGAGCCTGAGCTCGGTGTGGAGAGCCAGGTCGCCAGCTGGGCTGTCCGGAATCTGACGGGCGAGCTATGAAACCACGATTCTAATGAGGATGGGTGTGTGTTACAGGGGACGAGCGGGTAATTGTGTATGTTATAGGTAAGTTCCAGGTTCCACCAATGTCCCGGTTCATGCTCATGCACGCAGATAGATAGCGTTTTGTTTACAGCCCTTTGCATGAAGATTGGTACCGGGGGCGCTCTCCGCATTCCAGATTAGAAGCTCGAACCTCTCCTGATGAAACGGTAGGATGGTGGCCAACGAATGTGCCCCCAAGCCTGCCAGGAGCCTGCCGAGACCAGTACGATACAGCGACGCTATCAATGACGTCGGACGCAAGGAGATGACGCGCGGGGTGTTTTCGACTTTTGGCGCCGAGGCGCACCAAGTGCCAGTTTTGATGCAAACGGCTGTATTGTACCCATTCGGTTCTCTGGTGCACGTACAGTGTGTATATGCGTCTTCAATGTTGTGCATTAATTTATTGTCTTGAATCTTAGGCTGTCTACATCCTGCACCGCTGCCAACCGCTTCAGTTCCATCAAGCCGACGTGAACCTGCACACTTCTAGTGGTATGACGTCTCTCGCACGCGGTCGTCGTCTCAGCCCCAACTCACGCAGTCACTTCACTCTACGACGGCGAATGACGGCGATTAGCCCGGCACTGTCTGCCGTTGCTCCATGCACAACATCGCAAGCTTTGACATATGAAGCTACTCCATGACCGAGACCTCCTTTCTAGCAAACTCAATACGGTATGGATAGACCACCCTGAGTTGCGTGCACACGGCAGGACGATGGATCCAATTGTGAAGGGCCGGGGTGCTGCCTTCGGCCGCTTGCCGGCCAGCCGCCTGGGCCGGTGCTAGGTGGTCACTGGCAGCCGCCGTGTCGGGGAACCCACTAGTTTGGTAGATGAACGGTGAGGCTGCCCGCCAGTTGGTGCCGGCATCGCCAGCCGACCAGTGCTCGTGGGAGACACTGGTCTCGTCCCCAGCTGCGGCAGGAGAGTCGCACCCCTCCAACCCTCCAAGACGTTATGGTAAGGGTGATAAGTAGGGAAACCCTACGGCTCATCTCTCCTCTTGTCAGGCACAAATCAGGCTATATAACGGTCGCGGTTTGACAAGGGCCTGGAGCGGATTGTGTTGTCAGAGATCGTCTCTTCAGGCATTAGGTTTGTATCCATTTAAGTATGGAAGGCGGCGACCCCACTTCCGCTACTGCGCTGAGCTCTAGTCTTCCGAGTCCTGTCTGCACCATACTTTGAATCATGGTTGCATTTTGAACAACGTGGAGGCGTAGGCGAGCAGTGGGTTTCACTACTTCAGTCCTTATCAACCCTCCCATACATAAGGGCGAGTGCGAGCCACGGCTGGGGACGACCATCGGCCTGTCCGAGTCTCCGTCGCTCGTCACTTTAAGTTATGTACAGTCATTTCCCTAACATCCACATCGGACTTCTTGCAACTTCTGCTGTTTGATGCCGCAGCCGACTAATATAGGCATAATAACCCGGCGATATGTCAATGCACACGTAGTATTTATTACAGCGCTCAGCACCGCGACCCCCGCGCCGACGCCCATTGACCAGCTTGTCCCGCACACTCTCTACGTCGTCAGCGTTATTTGTGGGCACATCACAGCAACGCGCAGCGAGTGGTGTGTACAGCCGACAACAAGCGCAGGCCAAGCGAATCCGCCCCTGTTGCCGAGCAACGTTGCTCCGCAGGAAGACAGGCGATAACGAAAGTTAAAACGCAACGACCTCTCTCCCCGCTCTCTTCATGCCTCAACAGTGCGCAAAGTCCCCTATACCATTCGTCGACCTCGACTTCGCGACTGCTACCCCGGACGGCGTGCCCCAAAGCCTGGAGTTGAAGCCCAGCTTGACGATGCAGACGCCCTCGCTACATACCCTGCACATCTCGCCTCGTCAACACCGCCGCACGTCCAAGAACGGTCCGTTCTCTGCGAGCTCGATGACTCCCGCCACGCCGCATACCCCGATGTCCTATCCGGAATGGCAGAAGGAGCCCAGCGCGTGGGACGTCCTCTTCCGCCTGCATATGCCCTACCGTCCCCCGCGCACAAAACTCGCCGCGTTCCTCTGGCGCCGCCGCCTTTGGCTGGAGACCACATTCGCGCTGTCGATGATGCAGCCCTGGGAGAAGGTCGTCGTCAGTGCGTACCCTACTTCTCGTCCATGTTTCCTCCTGCAACTTGAACCTCTGACTTACTGGTGCCCACAACAGTGTGCACAGTATGGCTCCTGCTCGCGTTGTTCGTGACGGCTGGGTACCTCTACTTCCCTCGTCACGTGCGGTACGTGTGTGGCCGCGCGAGGTACTACCTCCTAGGCCGCGAACTCGGTATGCCCGCCGCCCTCAAGTGGAGCGCGAGCTACCTGGTCCCATGGGGCGAGGCGAACGTGTCGAGTCCGTGGGCGTACGCCGTCAGAGCAGTGAGCGTACACGATGACCTTTAGGAGTACGCGGTTATCTGGGTCTATTTGTAGATATGTGGGCCTTTGGGGATAGAAGGCGAGCCCCCGTGAGTCTAACGCTATCATATGGCCCCTCTTCGTGAAATGCTAATGCCACTTACAGCAGCTCGAGATAGAGTCATGCCACGGTCCTTGTCGCAGGCGACGAAGGTCCGCAGCGTATACCCGCCGTCCCAGCGGCACCCCGTGCTCTGCCAGATATCCCCAAAAGATTCGCTATGGGAGTTTATCCACGATTTCCTTGGACATTTCTGTGCATGTCGTTCGTTACCTGTAAACAGCGGGCTGATGATGTCGGACAGCGAGGGACACTCGTCGATACGGTGTACAGTAGAACGGGTGTTCAGAGCCATATCTTAAAACTGTTTCGTAATGTCTGATGCTGTCCAGTCACTGAGAGTCTCACCATTCAAGGCTGTTGCGCCTAACTGAAGATCAAGTCTGAGGTTTGCCCAATCATTTGACGAATAACAATCACAGGTATGACTGTTGAACGTCCAACGGCCAACGACACGCTGGATTCAACTGGTTAATCTCCTGGAGACGATGGGGACCGTCGCTGCAGCACGAACTCAATCCAAGTAGATTCAGCACGGAATGTGACTAATGTACACCCAATACGGATAAATAACATCGCAGAGCAACGACCACAGCAGCCATGCGTCACCTAACATTCCCATCCCAGTACGAACTTTTCGTTTTGCTTTTGCGCAGCGGCGTCTTCGTCAACGTGGGCGGCCGCCGGACAGATGCCCGCGTTGAACTCGTCATGCAGGAGGAGGTCGACGACGTTGCGCGAGGCGATCGTCTCGGTCTCCATAGTCGAGATGAACCTATAAAGCGAAAGCAGGCATGAGTCCAGCAAACGAGCGGTGAAGAGGCGGGATGCGCACGGCTCGAAGGCGTTCACGTAGTAAAGCCCCTTGGCTAGTTTGATAGGTGGGAAGGAGACTGTCGGTGGAAGGACGGGATACGCGTCCCACTAGGAATGATATCATGAGCAACGGGCATCAACGACAGATTACACCAACTGACCTCCTTCCGCAGGACCCATCCAACATTCCCCTCACCGAACATGTTCTCCAGCCACGCGTCCTCCACCCTCTGCTTCGAGAAGATCTTCACGACCCACTCGTCACGCTCGACAGGGGTCCCGTCCGCCTTCTTGATCTTCCCGTGGTACGTCATCGAGTTGAACTCGGGTTCCTCGCCGAGGCCCTCCCGCACGCGGTTGTGTGTCGTCAGCACCTCCGTCGGCGCGCTCCCGCCGCCGAGCCCGAAGTACGACGAGTTCGGCGTGGGCGAAGTCGTGCTCAGGAGCGTGACGTGCAGGTGGACGTACGGCTGCGCCGGCACGGGTTCGAGGAGCGTCGGCGGGGACACCTCGATCGCGGTGCTGTGGAACGGCGCGGCGAGGATGACGCCGCGGTACGCGCGCGGGCGCGTCGTGCCACTGGTGCCGACGAGCCACGCGCCGCTCGCCGCGTCCTGGATGAGGCTCGTCACCTCCGTCTTCAGATGGACCGTCGCGTTGCTCCGCACGAGGAAGCGCTCGAAGACCTGGAAGTTCCCGCCCTTGACGCTCGCCGCGTTCCCCGCCGCGAGCGAGCACATGCCCTCGAGCGCGTGCAACGCGTCGACGTCCTGCCCATAGTTCACCCGCGTCGCTGCGTCGACCAGCTCGCGCGTGAAGAGCCGCCCGATCCCTTGGGTGTCGAAGTACTCCGCCGCGGTGCTCGCGATGACGGGCGTCCAGCCGAGGCTCGATGCGAGCGTCGTGATGTTGGAGAAGCGTGGCGCCGTGGGGTCGTACAGTGTGAGGAATTGCGTGACCATGGACTTGACAAGAGCTTGGGTTCGCCGGGGGGCGGTGATGCCGTACCGCCAGATGACCTTGAAGGTATCCATCCAGCTGCCCAGGAAGCTGCCGCCACCGGTCTAAACATGTTCCAAAAGAGTCAGTACTCCGATGTGGTACAGACAATAAGGAATGAAAAGAATCAGATACCATCAACCTCAATGGTTATAAGAGGAGGCTTCATGATACTTATGATCCCGTCCTCCAGAACGACCGTCCAATACGAAGCATGCAAGAGAGCAGGACGCACCGTTAAGACGAACTCTTGGCCATCCCAAATCCCCATCAAGTTGTTCTCTTCCCCGAAACTAATACGTTCGAGACCAAACTCGTCAGTCGCCCGCCACATGTTCCGGTTATTCTCTACGAATATCGACGCGCCCAATTCCACGGGCTCATATTCCGTGTTGTTGTATGGGTAACCAACCGTGCTTCCTGGCAAAGAACACACGTCAGTCTGCAATGTAGACGTTGTTAGAAGCTCAATAGATGTGACATACGTCCGCCGATGTAGTCATTCTTCTCATACACGTCCACGTCCACGTCTAGCCCGAACCGTTCTTTCGCCTTCGAGATCCAGAATGCAGCGGAGGAGCCGCCTGCTCCTGCGCCTATGATAGCAATCCGATTTGGAGGTGTCGACGCGGGAAGGAGAGCGCTGATGTCGATGAGGGGAGCCTGGTCATTATTTGAGAGAAAGGGGATGTTGAACGGCAGCTTCAGTGCGGCTGCGTATGTCGTCAGGGCGGCATTCAGGCCGAGTACGAGGTTCGGTCGCATTGCTAGGTCTTCCTACTCCTGCGGAGAAGTCCAATAGATGCAAGGGACAACCACAATATCTGTAATCAAGGTAGAGAAGAGGACTTCTAGGTCACCGTCGGCGGTGGTTGCAGCCTCGCAGACAAAGTGGCGTAACTTGGTCCGTGCAAGGCGAGACAAGCGCGTGGACAGTCTGGGAGCGTGCTAATCGCGCTCCTGTGACCGTGTGTACATGATGATCCTCTTCCGTACTGTGTTTCTCTCGTCTAATCTATAGCAAGGTAGTTGGCTCATCCCCTACTTACGCGCATTGAGTGCTTACCCATCAGCTGGGACCAGCACGACTAAGGTTCGTGCTTACATTTGATCGTTTGAATTCGCGCCCTTCAAGCTTCGAGTACCGCGAGCCTCAGGCTCTCATTTGGCAATTGCATGGATAGTAGACGGCACAGCGGCCGTGTACCAGCTGTCGATCACCGTCAACTCGCGCAGCTGAAATGGTTGAATATCGAGTGAACGCCACGAGCCATCAGACACCGGCCACAAAGACGTTAGTTCTTGGCCACCGAAGCACCGATATGAACTTCATATCGGTCACGGTGCTTCGGCAGCCAAGAAGTGCATGGTTTGAACCTAATACGAGGGTACTCGTACGTACTTCTCATTCAAGTAGGCTTGTTGCTAGAACGTGTCTTACAATGTAACCCAGTCTAACTCAGCGCTGTATATTTCGGATACTTACCGGTGCTATTTTCCGCAGGGCTTCCATCGTGCGGTTGCAGCAGCAGCAGCAGCAGCAGCAGCAGCAGCAGCAGCAGCAGCAGCAAGATCACGAATTCCGCGGTAGAACACCGAACAAACAAACAAAGGTAGCAATAGTCACTTCAGTTCACCGGAGTACCGTCCGTTGCGCTCACAGTGCGTCTGGCATCTCTTCGAATTCCCATACAATTGCCGTTCAGCGCATACAACCTCAACAAGAACCCGGAGGCACGATATTTCGGGGCTCCAATGGCGGAGAGGTCCTCGGCAGTGAGCTTGAAATTGGACCGGCTTTCGACATGCTGGCTGCACCAGGATAACAGCTGAATGCCGCACCTTTGAAAGTGTTAAGAGGTTCCAATCATAGTGTTTATCGCCCAGAAGATACACAGGGCATTGGACGAACCGGCTCATGGGCAGACACCCTTTCAGGGTGTCAAATTCGGGCACACGTTTTCGTACCTCGTTCCATGCGCATTGCCCGGAATACGAATCAAACCAAGTAACTCAGTAACGACGGTGAGTACGGTAGATGATTTATATGAAGTAGAGGTAAATATGAAGCACACAGTACAGGATGGCTTGCAGTGTTGGCGCTCGATGCGTTTGGCGGATCCTCCCTATGATTAAACATGCTTAAGGAGCCTCTGTTCCAACTGTGCGGGCTATAGACGCTTAAGCCTTCACACGGATATGTGGAAATACATGTCTCCTCAAGTTTTATAGGCGTGTACACTTCCGCATATTTGTGTATGCTGGCGAAACGCAAGTAGGACCCTTTCTCCTCTTGCGCCAGGAGCTGCTACCGCGTTGTCTGATACCCTGGTAGCTCTCATGGCGGCGGCTCCTGTGTCAATGGATGAGCCTTTTGCTATGCACGCTGCACACACACTTCGCTCATGCCATCACCTTGTACAGGCACGGCTCAACAAAAGCGCCCCAACTCTTGTTCCAGCGCGTTTTGAGCGTGGACGATCGCGTCCTAGGAGAGGATTTGGCCACCGAAGCAAAAGAAAAACGAGGTGCTTGACTTCCACTATGCGCGCTTCTGAAAGTGCTGTCACCCATTAACGCGCGGACTCGAGAGCATCTCGCAGTATTTTGGTGGGATTATTGAAAAATCTAGATCCGAGCACGCCCACATGTATCACAGTGGACAAGACATTCACGGTCAGTGCTCGCATCCCCCTCGAACTCGCACATCATTGGAACACATAGCATGTTCCTCGTGCTTGCTTCAAGCTGCAGGTAGGGCGCTATTTCCATTTCTACGACGCTCTTGCTATTTCAGGAATGGGCGCCCGAGGTAGAAGGCCTGGAACATGGCCGACGACATCGTGCAAGCGGCCGAGAGTAACTGGAAGAGGCGTGTATAGGGTGCGCGGGCTCAAAGCGGAGTGCCAGCAGCCAGAATAGGTGGTCGTGAGCTCTGCAAACATGCTCCTAATGCCGCCGCGTTCATTGACGTCTATCGCCTCATTCATCGACGTCTTCCGCCGACAGATATCGAAGCTTCGACGTTCAATGTCAACGTCAACTCTCGGCCACCCTCCTACGCGGTATATGACAACCCTAGAGATAGCTCCACCCACTCTTCGTGAAGATTCTCGCGATCGGCTCAAAGTCGTTCTGCAGCTCCCACCGCCCTCCTCGTGTAACGGGCCACAACAGTTTCTTTGATCGGCGACATCTAGATCTGTATCCTCGCGATTATTCCATGGCTGCGAGGCGCATGCATGTATGTTTGTCGCAAGTCGACGCGCCGTTCATGATCACAACAAGGCATCACACAACGGCGCTCGCCGGTCCCCAGACTCAGGTCTGCATGTCAAAGGTAGGTGGTAGTCGACTCCCTTCATGGCACCCACCTCATCCATTTTGTGCATGCGAACCATCCAATCTATTCGGTTGTATCACCTATCAAATGTCGTTAAACGTGGGGGTAGCCGCCTGTGGAGTGTGTTCGGCGGGCCATGCATCAGATGCGGGGTGGAAGGTCGGGGAGGACGTTACCGATCACTTGAGCTTCAAGTTGCCTCATTCAACACGCTATGTAAGAAAACAGGTGGTCGGAGTCATGATAATACTCAGGAAGGGTCTAGGCTAACTATGAGCTCGGCGACATCAATCAACGATAGAACCATCACAGGTGAGATTGAAACTGGTGCTGGCGTGCTGACTGCTGTTACCAAGTCTCAATACGATGCACTGGTCAAACTTGCATGATTAAAATATTCTCATTTATCTCAGATGACCGAAGTACAGCGCATGCGGGATATTCATTGTAAACTGCGTCAACCCCGCCAATCGAGTCGGAGTCCGCGGACTGCAGCGCCAATCATAATTCGGGGCCTGTACATGTGACCACGACTGCATCCGACAACGGCCCCTGCTCCTCAGACGGCCCTCGTCTCAACTCAAGACATTACTGGTCGCCTCTGCTGGTTGTAATCCAGGAGCAGAGAAGAAACTTATCATCTACACCTCGCCTCAAGCCTCTCGGAAGCTCCAGGCTTTTCAACTGGCTTTCGTATCGCGCCGTATTTTAGGAGCATCATATGTAAGTAGCGGACCTATCAGCAACTGGCCCTGAACGTTGAACCTCGAGTCCGGAATATACACTAAAGGCCCCGAGCCTCAGACCAGCTACAGAAGCAAAGTAAATGACATCTAATTTCCGTTCTGCGAGGGCTCAGGGCGGTGCGACGTACCCCGGGCCCACTTCATGGCAGCGGCGTGCGGGGGAGAGAACTACTGCGATGTTTGCATGTACGACTCGCTACTAATACTAGGACATCCGTTCTCTGACTTTGACCATCAGTGCCACCACGGCGCCTGACGTCCAACCAATCACATCGTCCTACGCAGCATGCTATCCACAAACCTTATACACCGTTCTGAGAATGGATACGTAAGGTGGAAGCGGTCTACAATCATCGGCCATATTAGCAATCAGATCAGGGTCCAGAGTATGCTTGCCAGCGTTGAACTCAGTGCAGGACAACAGTCATGGTAGGACGACAGTGAGTCGCACATTTGAGTTTCATCGCTCTCATTTTCGACCCGGGAGACAGAATCGACGCTCAAAATATTCATACACCTGCTGTTACATATAAACACGAAAGGCGGGTATGTGCTTAGTTGTTCCAAAAATCGCAGCCTGCGTCACTTTCTCACTAAGAAGCAGGTAGCATCATCGCCTTTCCGGGTGGAGATGAACTTGTCCGGTCACCTAGTACGTGCATCCCGGAAGTGTTCGTTCACTGAGCGTTACGGCGCGGACCATTCAGCCTCACCATCATTACCGCGATCATAATCATATGCCATGCCTGTTTCGTATAGTAGCTGCGTATGACCAGCCCGAGTGCCTCCCCCCCGCAATTGCGCAACGTGCCAGTAGGCGACAGCACGCTCAGGGAACCTGAGTAGCCTGGATATCAAATCTCCATGAGCCTCTAGGTTGGCAATTTCCCGTCTCGATGCAGTACTAAGTGACTCATGTATGATTCCAGCTGCTGGTACTACTACACGCGTCAGTTGCCCTGAGATTCGACCGTTGTAAACATACGGGACACCAATCAATTACCGGTCGATTCCCGTCATCATCAAAGCTCCATTGGTGCCGCAAGGATGCCTCGTACATCCTTCCTACCTCATAGACCACTCATGTTCGTGTGTCCAAATACATGCGGACTTGGCACCTTGGTATGCAAATTTGAACGTAATAGACTGCAGGTCTGGCAGTGTCACAATCCGTCCTCGTGTTGTCGACGCCGCGCAAGGGCCGTCAGGGCTTCTCGCTCGGCGGTTGTGTGATCTATAAATTTTGCCTCACCCTTGGACAAAGACTGAAGGAAGAAACCCTCCCACTAGGCTCGTCCTCTGCCAGAACATCTGCGTTTGAATCTCTCTCTGCTCGTCCGACAGCGGCACTGTCTGTCGGGGAATAACCTGAATCCGAGGAGGTGTGCACACAGTGTTTTGAGTCGGCCTCGTTTCTGACCATGCCTCTGAACAACCAAGCAAGGCCCTTATCGGCTTTGACAGCTAGTGCGCAGAGTTATTACTGGCAGCGGCTTCATTTTAATTTGTTACAGCACTGACTAGGAAAACCTGGCGAGTCTCGCGCATCCCTCTCTACACATCTTTCTCGGATCAGTAGGCTCGTCCCTTGTCTGATCGTTATCGAGCCTGTCGAGGTGCGCTATGATACACGTTTCTTTGTCTGAATGACCAAGTACTGATCATAAATCCTTCGTATATGCAGTGCGTAGGAAGATTCAACAGCTCCTTCCGACGCGCAGGCAGCCCCTTCATCGGTACAATATCTATTACGTTGGGAGCTGACTCGATATGTCTGCGGTGCGCCATCACTTCCTCTGACCATGAGGACTCTGCTCATCCGCTCCCACAGGCGTCAAAACAGCCCGAGAATTCCGGTGGGCGCGCTGCTGGGACGGCTACACAAGGTTCGCCATATCAAAGCAATACAGGTGAGAAGGAGACGGAACGCGCATGGTCGAAGCTCGCAACCGAGGTGTGGGCATACGAGGAGACGCGCGTGAAGCGATGGAAGGACGAGATCAGTAACCTCCTCATCTTCGTAAGTCAATGCCACATTGTCAGACCGATTGAATATGGAACTTATGAACCCATAGGCCGGCTTGTTCTCAGCTGTTCTCACCGCATTCACATCTCAGTATTATACCCTCATACAACTAGGACCGGCCAATTTCAACACGTTGATCCTCGAGCGTCAGACCCAAATCTTTGAGCGTATGGCTTCACAACTCGCAAACTTGACTGCCGGCGCCATCGTGCAGGCATCCAATGCCCCCGTCATGACGGCAGACACTTTCGCCGATCCTTCGCCCTCTCTATCGCTGCCACCGTTTCCGCCCAGATGGGTGGCAACGCTGTGGTTCGTCTCCCTGGTCTTCAGTCTATCCGCGGCATCTGTAGCGTTGACGGTAAACCAATGGCTTAATTTCCATGCGGAGCAGGCCGGGCTGCAAAATGCGCCACAGAAGCTTTGGGTATGGCGCCTTCGTAGGCAAGCACTCAACAAATGGAAAGTGGAGTTCATCGTCAGCCTTCTTCCCCTCCTACTACAGATCGCTCTCGTTCTCTTCCTCCTTGGTATGATCGGATACCTGGGTGAAGTTGGCTCTGATATCTCCCGTCCGAGTACGGTCTACATCTGCATACTATTTTTCTTCCTCATTGCAACTTCCACTCTCCCGGCAATCGTCGAATACAGCCCTTACAAGTCACCTCAAGCCTTCTGGATATTACGGGCACGTGCAGGGGTGGTATGGGCGTTCTGTTGGATCCTGCTGCGCCTGAAGCAAGCAGCGAAGCGCCACCAGCGGCAGCATAGGAGGAAGGCTTCGCAGCAATCTCCTCCTCCTCCTCCTCCTCCTCCTCCTCCTCCTCTTCTTCCCCCCCCTCCTCCTACTCCTCCTCCCCCTCCTGCTCCTCCTCCCCCTCCTGCTCCTGCTCCTGCTCCTGCTCCTGCTCCTGCTCCTGCTCCTGCTCCTGCTCCTCCTGCTCCTCCCCCTGCTCCTCCCCCTCCTGCTCCTGCTCCTGCTCCTGCTCCAGATCTCCATCAAATTCTAGACCAGCTACGTCAGGAAATGGAGATACCCAACTGGCTGGGCCATGAACAGCTGTGCCTACATCAAACTCACTCTAAGGAGGCAGAGAAGACAATATTTTCAGAACTCTATTCCATTTCCTCAGATCCCCAGCTCCTTGGTGCTATGGACACCTGTTTGGAAGATATATCAGTATCCATAGCAACGGAGAATGCCGCAGCAATAGGAAACGCAAGGATCAGGGTCCTACCCCGGAATCCGGTTGAAGGTCTTCAATATGACATTCTTGACCGTCGTATGACCGCACCCATAGGTCGCTTGGTGTTGGACACGTTCATTCGCAAACTAATACGGGAGAGCGAAAGTCCATCTCCGCTGGAGAACCCAGCAAACTGTCACATGGTAGTCAAGCTTTTCCGCGCCATGCCTGACAGCGATGCGAAGGAGCTCCGGATACCATTGTTCCGTTTATTGGATCCTCAACATAACGCGGAGGTCATTAAAAACAAGCTGAGGTGCCCGAGCTCCGAGGCACGTGCTGGCAGTAGGATGATCAGTAAAAGGCCGACACTACAGAGGAAATTAGTGGATCTTATTCACACATCCTGCATTCCCGAGGATCTCTCCGATCTTTCGAAGTTGTCGGATGATGGTTTCCTGTTCCGCCCGCGCGAACCTGGAGGTGAGTCCATCCTCACGCAAGACAGGAAGAACTCGTATAGGCTGATATTTAAGTAGACTGGGACGACATAAAGAGAGCACTCTCCAGGTCAGCGTTCAACGAACGTCCAAGTAGACCTGACGACCGTGATTATGCGGCTGTAATTCACATGTCCACCATCCTTCTTGTCATATCCTACGGATGCAGCCTTGACAAATCCTTGGCGCTGAAAGCGTGGAACTACATGAACGAAATACTGCAAGACTTCGAGGGCGACCTGGCGGCCTGGTCCGGCGAGGTGGTACCAGCGTCCGATAAGATTTTTAACGAGCAAGTAGCCAAGGCCGGCTCGATCTGGAATAGGATCATATCCGCCGTCATCAGCAGAGGCAACGAAGAGCCGTTTTCGAGACAGGAAACTAGACTGAAGATTCTACGATCTTTCAGTCACATCGCGAAAGAGCTCCTGGTACGCACGGCCAGGGGTTGCAGTCAGTCGCGGGAAATATTGCAGGAAATGGTGATCAAAACGCAAAAATGGGCCGAAAATCAACAGCCGGGTGTCTGGTAGGAAATCCAATATCAATTAGTGACACAGCACGCTGAGGTCTACGAAAGGGGAGATCCTGTATCTGGCAGCCATAATGGGAGAGGCGGGCAGGCCAACGATACCCAGAACTCCCCATCCGCAGTTCACGCCAGCGGGGTCGAAGATACGATACAAACCCCAGCGGCGGGAAACGCAAACAAGGGACCCGCAGGAAAGATATTGCAAAGTGCGATGCAGTGTGTGTAAGCAGTCATGACCACACTCCGAGTCCACTCCATCAGCTCTAGATCTGATCCTTGTCTGAGCAGTCCCATACTACGGGGATCACGTGGGAGAGCCGCCCCGTCAGATCGCGACGCGGAGAAGGGGCTACCTGCCAGTCCTGGCGCAGGATCCTCGGCGTCCATCGTGAACTATCCCGCGGAGACTTCGGGGTCGGGCGTGAACAGGCTTGTATCATCGACGGAGTCCCCCCCGAATCCACCGCTGCAGGTACCTGATGTTACCAACGTCACGGAACCTCAACCAGAGGCAGGCGGAAGCCAAGACGGACCGGCCGCAGGCCCCTCAGAAGACCACCATGAGGGAGCAGACACTCGCCAGGACGATAGACGCGAGGACGGAGCCGGCGTGAGCGACTACATGTGCCAAGAAGAACCCACGAGCGAGCGTAGCCCTGAAGGGACGGGCAGCGGGAATAAACGTCGAAAAGAGCGAGTGGGACTAGAAAGAAATACGTCCCGTGGAGAACTGGTCGCTGGACCACCAGCGACCAACGCTGTAGCGGAGAACCGAACAGTCACGAACGGTGACTCCGCCAACGACAGCCCGGGCAGCGGCTCAACCGCACGAGACGTCGATACGATATGTACGTCGCCGATACACTCCCCTATGCGCTCAGCGCTGACGTGTGTGCACAAAGAGATGGGATAGGATTCACCAGTCGACGAACCCGCCTTCATACACGGAGATTTCTTGATTCTGCGCCCATCCATCTTGCGCTGGATTGTCCTCGTTCGCTGCAAGGACTTCGACCACATCTGCCTGGAGGCCGTCATTTCGATTCTCTACTTGTTTGTGTCGCTTGGCATTTTATATGGGCATAGGGTTGGCCAGTCAAGTCGTCGTTCTTCGGCTGGTTCCGGTCGTCTTGGTCTGTCTAGTGTATTTAAGCATATGGTTCTGTAGCAAGTACGTTCGTGTTAGCCGAGACGTAGGTACCGGATCCATGAACGGTGATTCTTGAACTTCGTCACGCGGGTGAGGGGCAGGCAGCGTCCCAAAATCACTTCGAGAGACCATAACCAACGAAATGAATGAGTTGTGAATATCAACAAATCAGACAGTGAACGGTGGGTACTAGTTACCACATAGCCTCTAGAGATCGTGTAGAGAATAATACACCTCTGCATCTCGTCATGAGGACGACGAACCAGCCTCCGCTTGTTGCGCAAGCAGCCGCCTAGAGATACCAATCGTCAGAGCGATCTCAGGTACCATGTATAGGTGATACATACTGCCTCGCGGCCAAGATCATCTGCGCCTTGCGCTCACGCAAGCTCGCCTCCCGCTTCTCTGCACTGTCCTCCCACACTGCGCGCCCGGCAGCCTCCTCCGGCGTGTGCACCTCCACTCCGGACGAAAGCGCGACGCGGTCCTCGAGGTGGTACCGCCCAATGAGGTTCTCGGACTTGGACTTGCCTGACGAGGTGGGTGATGGCGCGGGCGTGGGACGAGCAGCAGGTGTCGAGTCTGCGGCGCGGGGATAGAGTGTGTAGTAGGCGGGTGGTGGCTGGAGAGGCTGTGGGCGAAAATCGAGTGGGAGGAAGGATGAGAGACTTACTGCGGGTAGGAAGCCTCGCTCGAGGATATTGTTGGTGGTCGTTTGTGTGCTTCCCGTTCGTAGAAGGTCATAGCGTATGTTGTCACTACCGACCAGTGCAGAGCGCCTCAGCACGATCTAACACTTTTACAAATGAAGATGCATACCTTGGGATGTCTGGGAACATAGTATGCACGGTGTCCACCTGTTACACATCCCGGCAGTCAAGCCTGCCTCCTTAGCGTACGCGGAGTACACGCACCATCTCGGTCGTGACATTTTTCGGTCGGAAGCCGAGCACGGCCGACGGGGACGGACCTGAGGACGTTTCCTTGCCTGTGTGACCAGCGGCGGACCGAGGTTGAGCGCGACTCCGAGGCGAGCTGCTGTCTGACGTACCGGAGGTTACCCAGCGGACGATGAAAACGATGACGGCCACGGCGACGACGACGTTCAGCACTTCGCCCATGCTGACTAAGGTCTAGTAATGGGTCGTGAAGCGGAACGTAGGTAGTGTGCTGCACTGGCAGACGAGCTGGAAGGAAGCGAAGGGGAATGGCGTTGAAACGATCGCCCGACCGAGCGTGTTCCACGTAAGTATTTTGGGCCGATAACCTCTTACCATCGAGCCGATTAGTCTGCATTTGGTAGGTGGGTTTCCGAGAATGACTTAGCCTTCCGGAACAAGGAGCGCTCACGTGCGGCGGTCAAATACTTAGAGCAGCGGCCGGCCCTCGTCCGCACCTCTCAGGCTTGTCTGCCAGTCACACTGCTCTCTGTCGTCCAGCTCTCCGTCGCACCTACTCACGAAACTCGCCACTCCTTAACACTTTCTAGCCTTCTACTGCATGAACTATTGGCCTGTGCGAGTATAACTCTAGTGACATAATGGACGTCGACGCGCTCTCCCCCACGCAGAAGGAGGCCTTGGCGCAGCTCCAAGCAGTCATGGACGGCGGTGACGCCGACGTGGCAATTAGTGTGCTGGAAAGTGTTGACTGGGATATACAGGTGAGCAAGAATACCTCCGTGGCTGTTCTCTGTGAGCAGCTAGCTTAGATGTCTTCGGTCTGGCGGGTGCGCTTGGTGTGAACCCCCCTGTTGCCTCGTTTCCTCGGGCTAGCGGGTGTTGCAGTGTGGCCTTGGGAACGTTATCATAGGCAGCCATGATGCACCTGTATCATGCGAGCTCTCGCATGCCCGCGAATGTGCGTTGCTCAACCTGCGAGTTGTGGTTGCATGTATGCCGTCATACACGCACACGAGCGACCTCCATCCTTCGCGTGCACTGGCTCATGCCCGCCATTGGTAGCCTGGATATTTCTGCGTCGCGTCCTCAGTGTCTATCAGTCATCAAAGTCGATGTGGTCCTGCTGGGTGAACATGTGCTGCCGTGCGTCAGTGTCGATACCAGTGCACCATGATCTATCGTTACTGCAGAAGTCAACGCCTAGGTGGCACCGAGACACTAACCAAGCTCCCAAACGTGCCGCTGTTGACTCGATCTGAGTCTTGCGGTGGTCCTACTGCCGTGACAAAGAGTCTACTCGTTCATAGTGTTGGCCACTGTCCATGTCCCTGTGTTACACGATGTCATGGGTGTATTTGTGCATCCGCACCCTAGGGTTAGGGTCTCTAGGACCTCGATGTGTCCACAACATATCGTGACACTGCGTTTCATTCCACCCTACCGTGTTCTCCGCGATATTCATAACTCACCATCCATCTTCCGCCCCAATAGCGTGCAGCAAACCTAATATTCGAGAACGGGATCCCGCCCACCAAGCCCCGTTCCCCTTCACCTCCCACGCAGATTGAAGAGTTCGAGATCGACGACTCCTCGCAAGGTCTGCTGGGCAATCCTCGTGGAGGGCGCGAGTTTCGGCGCGTGCGACCATCCTCCTCACCGGGCGCACGGCCGCTCCGCGCGGTCCTCGCCGTGCTCACGCTCCCGCTGCGCCTCCTCACGTCTGTGCTCCGCTTCGTCTTCCGCCTCCTGCGCATCCCCTTCCCGCAATTCGCCCCCTTCACATGGTCGAGCCTGCAGTACCGCCCGCTTGGCCCCGGCGCTGGTGCAGACGCGCGGGCGCTGGACCCACGGGCGCAGGCCGAGCGCTGGGTGCGCGCGCTCGAGGAAGAGACGGGCGCGGTGTGTGTGGGCCGTGCGCGCGCTCGGAGGGCGGAGACGAAGGTAGGGAATGCCAGCATGGCGAGCGGCGCAGATGTTGCGGGCCCGTCGGGGTTGACGTCACGCGCTGGTACGTATGGGGAGGAGGACGCGGGCGAGGGCGTGACGAAGTTCTTGCCGGACTTCTTCCTTGGGAGCTATGAAGAGTTCGTGAGGATGTGCGAGCGGAATGCGAAGATCGGCTGTGTGGTCCTCGTAAGCGAGGAGCACGACGATGTACCCGAGTTCAAAAGGTACGTGTCGACAAAATGATGCTTTACGTGCGAGAGATTCTCAACGTTGCGCTGTGAAGGAACACCCTGACGGACCCAACGCTGTTGAAGCTGATCCAGGACAACGATATCACTGTCTGGGGAGGCGACATCCGAGACAGGGAAGCATGGAGCGGTATGTCGTCAGTCACTTCATGGAATTCAGTACTGATGATTCTGTGAGTACAGCCGCACAGAAACTGCAGGCAACAACATACCCCTTCATCGCCTTCATGGCACTACAGCAACGCCGGGTCGTAGGCTCTGGTTCCTCCGCATCCCCCACCCTCACCGTTCTCTCGCGGCATCAAGGACCTTCTATCCCGTCCACCTCCGCCCCGACTGCAGCGCAGACTCTCATCACGCACCTGACCGAGCAACTCTTCCCGCGCGTCACACCGTTCCTCGCTAAGGTCCGCTCCCAGGCCGCAGAGCGCGAGCACGAGCGGCAGCTGCGCGCTGAACAGGACCGCGCGTTCGAGGAGAGCCGGCGGAAAGACAAGGAGCGTATCGAGGCGCGACAGCAGGAGGAGCAGCGCGCACAGCAAGAGGAGCGGCGGCGCGCCGAAGCGGAGACGCGTGCACGGGAGGAGGCCCGCGCGCAGGAGGTTGCGCGTCGCGCGTGGGAGGCGCACCGCATGGAATGGCGCAAGTACCTGCGGCGGGGGCTCGTCATGCGCGAACCGCGGCCGGGCGAGACTGGGCGCGGGAAGACGATGCGGATTGGGCTGCGCATGCCCGACGGGCGGCGCGCGGTGCGCTTCTTCGGCGAGAGCGACACGCTGAGCGCGCTGTACGCGTACGTCGACTCGATGTTTGTCCCGAAGGAGGTCCCCGAGAAGGCGGACCCGCAGACGCCCCCCGCGGACGGCGCCCCCGGCGAGGCGGGCTTGATAAAGGAGATCGAGGGCTCGGACAGGGCGCCGGAGAAGTGGTGGGGCTTCAAGCTCTGGCTCGCGTACCCGCGCAAGGAGGTCGTGTGGGAGGCTGCGAAGCGGCTCGGCGACGTCGAGGTTCTGCGGGGTGGCGGTCAGCTCGTGGTGGAGCTGACTGCGGATACGGAGAGCGCGAAGGGGAAGGGGAAGCAGCGGGCGACGGACGCGGCTGCTGCGGTGGAGGAAGAGGACGATGGGTACGAGACGGAGGAGTGAAGTGTGCTATACTCGCATTCGGTTTTTTGGCATTGTCGCCATAGGATGGATGGGAGATACAGGGTGCCGTTCAGAGTAGACTCGTTATTCTATGGCTTAGTGATATCCACGGACCTTCTCTAGCCCTCACTTGCAAACTCGCTATCCTAATATTCTCTATTTTAGACAGGTTCGCAACGCATAATCCTACTTATGGCAGTCACGCTCGGCTTCGTCCTTTCGGCATATCCAGCGCAAACGCAGCAAGGGGATGATGCGTGACGCGTTGCGATGGGCTCGCTCAGAGCGTGAGTACAAATCGCGTGCGGCCTGATGTTAACAGACGTCGGCATTTTCTGACATATGCATTGAGTTGCCGCACAGTGACGGGCTAGCTCCGCCTCGTTCAAGTCTTGCTGTATACACGCCCGCTCGAAACCACGTCTAGTGACGACCTCCATCAGAATGATCTGACTCCGAGCTATCGTCCGTGAGATCGGCGCCGATACCAAATTAATGGGCGCATATGGGTCCCCAGGCCGCCAAGGCCTGAATCATTGGTCGGATGTTATCATTATGCGTGCTTCTCGGCCTCCGAGATGCGTTCTAGCTTCTGAGTATGACCGAGCTACTGCTCATGCATGTATAGACCTAGCTTTCGTAACGCTCTCACAGCACATGTGCAACACACGAGTCGGCGCAGAAGAAAGAACGAATTCAAACGGTCAATCACTACAACAGAATGATACACTCCGACACTAGTAGCAGGTATACAAGGGATTAAGGGAGCGATGTCCGCAAAACAGGGAACAATACAATGTGTATGGTACGTTTCAGAGGTTTGTGTATGATGAAAAAGGGATTATAGGCTAGAAGGAGAGTAGAAAAGACGCTGGGGTATGAAGAGTAGACGCTCAGATATTCGCAGCACATCGGACAGTCGAGTCAAGAGTACGCAAGCACTCAGACAATCGTGAAGGCCTCCGAGTGCCACGTCTCGCCCTGGACGGCCTTGTCCGCACGCTCTTGCGCGCGGTTCGCCCAGCCCTCGGGGCGGCCGATATCCTGGAGAATCGCTGAGTCGCGCTTCGAGACGACCTTGAACGTGCCCGTCTTCGCATCCGCTCTCGACGCCGTGCTCGCGGCCTCGTCCTTCTTTCGCTGGAACAGCTCCTGCAGCGCCTGTGTCCTGCTCTGGTTCTCATCTTCCTTCGCCTCCTCCATCCGGTCGCGCACCGTCACGAGCTGCCCGTCGACGTACTCGAGACCCGTGCGTACCGCGTCCTCGATCGCCTTCTGCACCTGCCGCTTTACAAGACCGGTCGCGAGCGGGCGCAGCGTCTTGTACAGCAGATCGTGCTTACTGTCCCGGATGCTGAACTTGAGCGTGTCCACCTTGACGTGCACGTCCTTCACCTGTTGGCGCGCGTGAGGTCAGCACGCGCTCTCTCTTTCGAGGGAGAGGGATATGGAGATACGCACGTGAAAGACGGACGAACGATCCTTGCCCGAGCTAGCGACGCGCGCCGTGACGGTAAGGCCATGTCCTCCGAGGATCACGTCCGCGATGCCCGAATCGCTCAGCTTCGGGAAGCCGCTCTTCTTGCGGAAGTAGAACGCGACATCTCGCATGTCCGCCTGGATCTGACCGAACGTGAGCGTGAGCTCATGGCGACCCTCGTCCCTGTCCACGCGCAGGCATCGATCAGCAATCATGGAGGGAGTGGTGCAGGTCAGAACACGCACTGGATGGCATTGTACGGCGAGAACTTGAGGAAGTTGTGTGCCTCGATAGTGACAAGGTTCGGGAAGAGGTTCCGCCCGCTGAGCGCCAGGTTCTCGATGACGAGGTCGAGCGTATCGTCGGTGTACTCGACGCGTGGGATGGGGACGTATCCAACCTAACCCAGGCATCAGCGCGAGCCCATGACGGCACAGATGACACTACGCACCCTATCGATGAGGGTCGGCAAGATAACCTTACGGATGTCCATCCAAAGCTCCGGTTTGTACTTAAGGCTGCCCTCGCTGTCGAAGAGCAGGTCCTTGGTCAGACGTGCCCAGTCGTTTCCGAAGCTGCGCAACACGCTGAATCAGCCACCGCGTTAAAGTTATCAAGGATAAGTGTGACGCATACCGCTGGTTCAGAGGGTCGTCGCCGAAGGCAGTGAACCAGTCCGTCAAGCTGCCGAGCAGGTTGTCGAAGTGGGCCTTGTACTTGCCGTCGTAGAAGCCGCGACCGCGATCGAGCAGCTCGTTGGCCTGGTTGTTGCACTGCGGTTCCAAAACGAAGCCCGGTTCCAGTAGAACCTATAAGATGAAATACGGGTCAGCATACCAACGAGTTATATGGAGAAGAGAGGACAAATGCGCACCCTGCGCGCGTAGGCATCGCAGTCGCTGAACCACTGCCTAAGCTCCGGGTCATTCCTAGAGTCCTGGTAGAGCGCCTGGATGGCATCGCCGACAACAGCCATACTCATGCCGTTCGCGAAACGCTCCAGCAGTGTGCGGAGCTCACCGAGCGCCTGCTGGGTTGGGCCCTGCGATTGCATATCGTCGTGGTTATCCTTCACTGGGTATGAAGCCAGTGAGCTCACATCGTCGGACAATCAGAAATTCAAGGAGCTTACCATTTGCAGCCGCAGTCTTACCGTGGCTGGCGTACTCCTCGACCCAGCCGAGCAACCATGTGATGCTCTCCTGGTAGTCCTTGTGGTTCTGGCATTCGATGACTACCTTCTTCAGGCTGTGCATCAAACAGTTTCAGCTCCAGATTTCTCGGGCGAGACATGGTTGGGTATCACTTACCGGTAGATGAACTGGTCCCGGCGCTCAGGCGGGAAGTACTCGTCATTCAAGAAGTTCTTCGCGCGTTCGAGGTTGTCGTTGGCGCGGTCCTTGTGCTCCTGTGGGATCTTGTCGTTCAGTTGATCCTATCCGTACGGTCAGCAGTGCCGTTCTCTATGTCGAGTAGCAGACACATACCCGAACGCCACGGATCTTGCCCATTAAGCCATTCTTCTTCACCTCGGCGTCCGTAGAGTCATCGGGCACGGGATCGCCTCCGACAGCGTTTAGTGTATCATCCTTTTGCCGGTAGGCTTCGCCCTGTGAACAAAAAAGAAGTCAGGGATCTAGTATTTACTGGCACAAAGAAGCCAAGGTGGAACAGTATAGTAAGGACTCCTCGGACCGATATGTGCGTGTTATGAATGCATATATGCGGAAGGGCCTTCCTCGAGAAGATTAAATAGGTATCAAACTCACCTTCAGTTCGTTCGTCTTCGACTGGGCCTCACGGGCGGCTTGATCGCCGCTCTTGACCTCACCATTAGCCTGCTTGATCGTAGCACCCTGACCGAGTTCTGCCTTGGGGTGCTGAGCAACGCGCGTGTCCGTTCCGGGGATGCGCGCCTCAACGACCTGATAAACGAGGTAAGTACGTGGGTTCCATATGCGAAGAGTGTACACTTACAGGCGTCTCATCGGGGCCGGCAACACGACCGCCTTCAGTAACGAACTGGTCGCGTGGGGCCGAATCGTCGACTTGTGCGAGACGCGCCTCGTCGGGACGCGCGGTCTCGGCGAGCTTGCCAGCACCACGCGCAAGAAGATCGCGGCCGATGACGCTGAAGTCGGCGACGAGCTTGCGCACCTCGGCGTTAGTCATGACGAGGCTGAGGAGGGTGCGGAGATGGGTGACGGCCTGCTGGCCGTCTTGCTTGACCTTCTGCTGGTCAACGGGGATGTTGTCCGAGTTGGCAATGTTCTTCGCGGGCGCGGCGTCGATGGCTCGCGTATGCCAGACGAAGTTCTGGAAGAGCTCGTCGGCATTCTTCTTCATGACGATGAGGCGCGCGGTCTCGATGATGTCGCGCGTGTCCTGGACAAGCCGCTGGCCGTCCGAACTGAGCGCGTTGAGGTCGACGGGCGAGTTGCGAAGCGCGTAGGTGAGTGCCGAGTCGATCTGGGTGTTGGACGGCATGCGAGACTCGCGCAGGGCCTGGACGACGCCATAGAAGCGGAGCTTGCGGTCGACGTCGGCGGCCTGCTCGCGCTTGTTGTGCGGCTGGGTGACCGAGTTGGACGCAGGGTGGTCCGAGATGTCCTTAGTTGCTTGCGGGAGAGACATAGTACAGAGTCGTCAGAGTCGTAAGAAAGTGTAGTTAACAGTCGACAAGAGATGAGTGGGAGTCGTGAGCAGGTCGTGAGATGGTGGGGGAAAGGTGAAGTCGAACCGCGTCCACCCACCCTTATAAGGCGATCGCCCGCCATGACGCGGACGCGCCGACGTCACAGAAACCAAGCCCGTCCTATAGCTAGCTGGTGTGATGTCAGAGTAGCGTGTCGCTCCGCCGTTCCTGGTAAGCCAGCAGACGCCCGATGGATCTCTCCCATGACGGGACTGTTACATAATCACAACGCTCCTTGCCTCGATTTGGCAGCTCCCTACCTTTCCCTTGGCCTCAACCTTAACGCTTGGCGTTCTGGTTACGCACGGGACAGAATCGCGCACCCACCGCATCATCGACCGCTGAAAAGAATGCTGTCCCGAATACCATCGTTGTAGATTGCGCTATCTTTGTGGCCAGCGCGCTCTCGTCACCGAACTCGAAGACCTTCCAGCCTTTCAGGGCATGGTGGCTCCTCGTCCCCCAATTACGCACATACTGCGCGCCAACCGTGGCGGCCAGCCCCATGACGATGTGCGACGCAGTCTCGCTAACTCCTCTGCCTGCTGTTAGTCAACTGTTCGTTGCCTATCGTTCCTGATAAATGATAGTTGGGTGGTCCTGCAGACGCAAGCCTTCGACGTCATACCAGAGCAGGTTACTGTCGACGCGCTGATAATTCCGTGGATCAGATACACTGGGTATCCCGCGTGGTCAATGTGGCCAGGAGATGTTGTGCCCCAAGGCTTCGGGCCCTCGGAGCCTTCCCGACGTTCTTCCCATCTTGGAGGAATCGTATTCCCTTCAGCACGGTGACGCAAGAGGCGTGCAGCAGTCCCTGGTTTTCCTGGTCTGCCCATCTGGTAGCACGACTTGCATCCGCTTGTCTAGATCGGTCGTATCATGGGGTGTGATGGCCCAAAAACATCACGTTGGCTATTGGCAGCATAAAAAACATGCTTATAACTGGTAACGCTGATAACTTACCAAAATGCGCGCTTCACACAATTGTCTGTTAGACGTAGCCCCACCTGCTGATACACGAGCCATAGGGCATCGAAAAGCCTCAGCCGTTCCTAAAGCCCTTCGCCCTACAGTTCGTGAGCACACATCGAGGCACGTACTATTGAGCACTCGAGGAGACGCGTACCAGTTCAAGGATCTGCATTATTCACAAAGGTGCCAGCCTCTCAGCAGCAGCATATATGTACTGTGCACGCATCTTCCGCGCTCTTCGCGAATGCGGTCTTATCACTGGCCGACAAGGGATGTGTCCGGACTCCGGAAGCGAGGCTGTCGTCGTGAAGGAGGTCCCTGGTTTGTCCTTGAGCTGACACTGATGGTCGGCGTGCTACTATATCGACGCCCAAACCTAAGGGAGGACTGGGTGACAGACACGAACGGACATGGCAAGGGAAAGAAATGGGTTTACACAGCGCCCGGCGATGTCCGTCGAGATCAGGATCCGATATGGGAATTGTAGTACCTTCCGAAAGACTGACCTGTTGACCATCTGCCATTGTGGCGCTCTTTCGCAGCGGTATATGCTCGGCCGGAGCATTCGAGCATGCGTTCGCAGGAGTTCGAGAGCTCGTCAGGCGGAACGGCAGCGCAGCTCGCGTGCCTGTCCTTACTTTGTGGGAGTCACTAAGATACTCGAGATCCCGCGTGGAGGTTCTTGGTATGAGACTACGAGATTCACACGTTGACAGAAGCGCCCCGAGTTGCCAACTACTGAGAACGCAGAATCCCGAGTCAAGATCGAGGCGTTGAAGGAGCACGGACTCGATGACATAGAGGAAGTTGGGGGAGAGGACCGAAGTCGACTCTCTCACTAAGGGGATCATACTGAACGGCGACACTTAGTGCGGCGAGTTGTCTGCGTGGGTCGTCCTCTTCCGTTTCGCGGACGAGGAGCGCGACGAGTTCCGACGTAGCGACGCTCTACGACTTCTGTGGGAGAGCTCCCATCACACCCTTAAGTATGTTAGTGAGTGCTGACAGATCTAGTACGATCCTTGGCGTCGGCCTCAACGTGAAAAAGCCGCGCACGTCGTGCAACAGGAATGGTATAGAGGACGGTGTTGCTGAGAACATCGACGGTGCGGAGAGCGACGCCAGGCATCGTACTGAATGACAGCCGGCGCTCTTATCGCAAAGGCGGGTGTGTTGGACTTCATGTGGCATACTCGCAATGCAGCCTTCGTCGTCGTCGTCGTCATCGTCGTCGTCATTCTCTGCTCAGGCTTGGTACTTTGTCTCCGTATTATTATCCTTAATATACGAGGACATTATTTACCAGCGATGATCATGATCTTGTACGAACGATAGTCTATTGGCGACCGTGGCTCGCATTGCGTCGACGAGCAAAATACAACCAATACAATAATCCTTCAACTCTGAAAAAGTACTCAAGATATAAACGGCTTGTTAGCTTCCCCACACGAAGTGCGGGTACTGGTCTCCTTGGCCACGAAGAGGCCAGCCGCTGGACCACCGCACAGGTGATCCTGATCCAAGGAGGGCGGAGGGCGCGATTACAGGCCACAACAAGACAAAGTCTCGTTTCCTCCCGGAGGAAAGTGTGCTTACGCACCAAACTGCCCTGGGGAAGGGCAGTCTGGGGCTCAGCTCGCCGTCACCGCACCACTTGGACTTGGGCGCACGCGCCAGTCGCTGAGATGCTCAGGTCCGCGTATACCCACATATCCCCCGTGCTGCCAAGTGTCCTGAACGGAACGACCGGCAGCGTGCAAACTGCGACAGGCACAGCCCATTTGGGTGCACCGGTGCCGACTTGTCTTCGCTATTGAGGCTTTTAATTTTCGTGGCGTATCTTGAGGTTCGGCTCGGGCATATCTGCATGATATTGATAGTCAGCAGTAGTTCACACTTCCCACACGCAAGTACTCACATTGTGCCCTCACCAGGGGCACCACCCACCATTCCTGCTTGAAGCGAGCAGTGCCCCTCTTCCCGGTATGGACCTGCGCTAGCCCACAACGGCAGCCCGACAACGCGGGCGTGCACCGGGGGCGGGGACGTCCCCGTACATCATCGACATCTCGACCCATGCACACGTCAGTGGGCACAACGGTGCACCACTGCTGGCCGTGCACCGACGGTCGTCGTCAGTACGGTTCCTCCAGCAACCCACCACACGGTTGTGGTGGGCCACCTCGGACTGGAGGGTGGATCCTTTCGCGTATAGTCGACGTACCGAGGCGATTTGAGCCCAGTGGGACTTTTCCGAGGATTTGTTATGCGCCCACCGTGGATCATCAGGATCCTCGGGGTCGAGGCGCGATCTGCAAAAAAGGGTCGACTGACGCGAAAGACGGGGATGGAACACTCACCTCGGCCACACCATCCCGACCGTGTGTGAACCGCCGTCATCCACAAAATCTATCACCGCTAGTCGGCTAATGTCGATGCACGGATGTACTACGCCACTTACGTTGTTGTTGTTGTTGTTGTTACACTGGATGGTCACACGCCTCACGACATCCGTCTTGAAGAAGTGCGCGAAGACCTGACGTACGCGGGGCGACACGCAGCAGTGGCCTGAGTGGCCCTGAGTGAGGATGGGGACGAAGTTGGTCAATGCGTTCGCCGAGCACGCCGACGAGAAAACGCACCTCAGTTGGCGTTCAACTTGTGGCGTGTGTCGTTGCTGCGAGCTGCAACGACTGTGAGTGAGTAGCGGAGGGTAGCAGGAAGAGACGGCCTACATGGCGGTTGGTGGTCAAAGGAGATGGGGGACGAAGGTGCATCCAGCCTGGCCTTTTATACACCTTCGTGTGGATGTATATTTGGTCCCAACAAACAGTCAGCCGCACCTATTGTCAGCCGTTCTGAGTCGAGCCCTTGTTCTAGATTTGGACATGGGCTTGTCCGCTCACTCTTATCAGTGATCATCGCTCCAGAAGCTCCCAGAAGACGCGTGCATCTTGCTATGGGCGGTGCTCTCCATCATAACGTGCTTCCTGAGCGGTGTGGCGGCCTTGTAGTGTGTTGACCACAGCTGCTTCACGATGTTAAGTTGAACAGGCTGACTGTCCAGACGCCCTATCGTAGATTTTTTAATACAGCTAACCTACGGTTGCATTCCCAGCTGGACTTGCAAATAGTTGAGTCGGAGTTCGCCATGGTGGTCGACGTATTGCTGCAAAACTTGGGTCGAACCACAGCGTCTCACCGTGCGACATGCGGCCACGGAGTACAGTGAGCCTAGATATCAATAATTCCCCAACAAAAAGACGCTCCGTTTCATGAAACGGATGGACAAGGCCGGGGATGGGTGTGTTCGAATCGTTGTGGCGTTCACGCCACAGGCGCGATCGTGAGCCATGTCACGATCACGAGCGTGTGACTACGCCAGATAAAGGACTTGTAGAGTCACATATGTACTGTACTCCGAGTCGATACAGGAGGAGAGTCCGGTGTACTGCCGAAACGCAGGTAGAGCATACAATAGCAAGCCGTGGTGACACTGTGTTGACGCTGTGTCCTACATAGCAGTCGAGGTTGTTCAACCCGGGGCGGCGGTGCAGGGCTTTGGCAGACAGGGCAATATCCATGCCCAACGGTGAAGCGGTAGAGACACCGCCGACCAGTACAGGTGCGAGGTAGAAGAAGCACCCAAGCCCGTGCAAGTAGTCCTACCGGATACTCATGCGTACGTAAAGGGTAATACACAATTCTCTATGTTGCTTTGGCACCTAACTGGGCGCGCGAGAAGACCTTTCTCAGTCCTGCTGTCCTCCTTCTATCTCGATCCTCGCCGTCGTCTCTTTTTCGATCCTCCATCTGAGCACCCGAGACCATATGTCCTGCTCCCAGCGGCGTACCCTGCCTCGAGTCCACAGCTGTGACGGCATTACTTGCTTTCCTATGTGACAGCACGCTGACTTCTACCGCCGGCAGCAACTCGGAGCTGGGTATCGCCGGGACTGGTGGCTGGAGTTGCTGTATGACCGAATTCTTCCTGTCTCTCCATATTGCCGAACTCTTCTTCACCAACCTCTGGCGCCATTCACTCGCTCGCAATTGCCAGCTCTGTGCTGCCTTGCGACCCGCCTTGACGCTCTTCCTGACATCGTCCTCCGAGGGCAGCGCGACGACAGAACAGAACGTATCGCCCATCGGTGGAGACCTAAGCTCATTCGTTAGGCCCATTCCATCTATGATACAAGACGCGAGTAGTCAGCAACGTGACGTTTTTCGTCACGAACAGCATGAGGGGCCGACCTTCCACACCAACTGTCGGCGGTTTGCCAGGCAAGGACACTTCCAGCAGAGCCAGGTTCTCAGGAGGAATGTCCGTCGGTATGGCAATGATGTGTCCAAAAAGCGACCCTTCCGCTCTGGTAACTTGCACGATACGCCACCCGGCTGTCAATGTGAGCGCAGCCATCTCGCGCAGCGTGCGCTCCTGGCTGTTAAACGTTACGCGCATCTGTGCACAACAATCAGCGCGGCCAGTGCAGCATATAGCCAATGGAACACACAGATAGGTCCAACCAGTAAGCATTTGCATTCGCTTTTCCCAGATTGGGGAGTAACGGAGATCCTTCCGGAGCGAGCGTCCGCACAGTACCTGGAAGAGGTGGCACCTCCATCTTCTCCTGCATGTCCGTCTTCTCGCGAGGTGACTGTGGATCAGAACCTTCGTCGATGCATGCCAAGGGCAGCACCCAATCTGCCAAGAGAAGCTTTGTATTAGGTCCTGCGGCGCAGCGAAGATGTAAAAGTATTCTATCCAGAAGCCCATTTCAGTTAATTGTCAGTACAGTCAAGCCTATGCTCTGCTTACCTTGTCACATATAAGTCGGGCCAGTCGTGCGTGATGACGCGCAGAAGGAATACAGCGGGTGTGACCTCGCCGTCGGGCGTGTCTCGCAGGATAGACGGCCATACCGGCTGCGGTGCAAAGAAGTCGTGCCCCTGAAAAGCTGCACGGCCCGTCTCCAGGAACTGCGGACACCTATCGCGCCAGGCCTTCACAAGGATTGAGCTTGAGCTAGACGCACACATCGCAAGTGAGAACGCTTACAGCTTCGCCCATTGTAGCCACCTGCGGTCGATCCTGCACCAGAAACCGCAGATGCGGGAACGCATGCGCGAGCAACATCGAAGTGGATCCGATTCCGCCTCCGACGTCGACTACAACGGAATCCTGCGGGAGCGAGTGCCACGGGAATCCTGTACATTCATACAGCGGGCATCAGAAACCGTCAGTCAGAGTAGCAGACACGCACAAACGACGCACCGCCAATGATCGCTCCTGGGATCTCCCACGCGCTAGTTCCAGTCATCGCTCGACCAAAGCGGTTAAAGCGAAACGCATTCTTCTTGTTCTCGAGCCATTCAAAGTATGGCGCGTTGGTGCGGAACGCGACGTTGAACGGCGCATGCATTAGGCGCTTGTCGAACACGACCTTTTCGGAGCCCTCTGTCTGTGGTGGTCCCTCCAGTGATGGGGTGGCTTGTAATCGCTGCGCCTGATCAACCTCGACCTGTGTGACAGAGCGCCCATCGAGAGACATGGAACTCTTTTTCGTTCCGAGTGCGAGGTCCGCGAGGCTAGCATGGCTACTAGTGCTCTGCCCAGCGTGCAGTCTACCAAGGCTGGGGTCTTTCCCTGGAGAATCCTTCGACAGACGCTGTGGCTGCGTCCTCTGCTCCTCAGCTTGAACCACGGATGTTCTTGGACTGTCTACTCCCATCGCTGACTCTTGTTGCACCGCCGGGAGATAGCAGTCCGCGAGGTATGCCGCTGACTTGAACAACTCGTCCGTGCTGCGTTTTGATACAAACCATGAGCTCAGCACAAGTGACGAGAAGTGATACTGACCACAGCCCAACGAACGCAGCGATTCCGTTCGTACCCTCGTACTTGGTTTCCGGACTGCATTCGCCGGTAAAGACGACCGTATCGAGGGGACGGGGACGCATATAGCCACATCAGTGCTAGCCGCACAGATTGAACGAAGCACTCACGCATCCATGAGTTCGTCTGGGCTCCTTCCACTATCAACCGCGCTCGAGATGCGATTGTTCGCGAAGACATCAGGCCTCACTTCCCGGGTAATATGATGCGTCGCCAGCAGTCGCAACACATGACCTATCAATAGGTCGACGCATCAGTACGTTCCTCTTCACATATCAAGAAGAGACTCGAGAAGCGCACTCAGCAGGGCAGGGTCTACGCCAAACTCAACCTCCCCACAATCGCCTTTGTCCTCATGACTCTTGCCAGATTCGCCCTGCTCTTCGCCCGACCCTCTGTTCTCCCTCCCTCCAGATGGTTCATCCTTCGCATGTTCCGCCGGCGGACCCGCAGACGTTTCCCTACCAGTTCGACGAACCTCGCCAATCCTGCGCGCAATGTCTCTGACATGCATCCCCTTCGGCCCCGCCTCGCGCAGGATCTCGGGTATATGTGCTTCTTCAAGAAGGCGCATGCACGCTGGGAGGTGGTACTGACGCCACAGTACGTCAACACATTTGTACGTCTCGATATCACGGGACGGCTCACCCCCATCGCCGCATCGCACACCGTCAAGAACGGCCTCTGCACGCTCGCGCAGATCTGTCCACACGCCGCCACGAGCTTGCTCACAGCGGCGAGCACAGCCGGGCTCGCCGCCAGCTGCTCCTCCACCTCTCTCTTCGCCCTTGCAGCCACGTCGTCGCCCGACCCGAGATTTCCCTGTGGTGTGTTCACTTTCGCACCCGGGCTCACGCGGGACCGAGGCCCGCCAGGCGTGTGCGGTGACCCCGAGCTCGCGTTTGCGTTCGCCTTGCCCTTGCTTTCCTGGGAGTGTTGTTCCTCCTGTTGCGTAGGATAGTACGCTTCGTCCAGGCTCGGCCAGTCTAGCTCCGGCGGTGTTATCCTTCCTCCCGGCATCCTCCCGCTCGGCGGCGGCGTCGGGACAGATATCGAGGCAACGCTCATCTTCCTGGCCGTCGCATGCGGTCCGTACAGCACAGAGGCGGGCTCCTCCCATGCCGCCTCGAGCGCAGGCACGTTCCGACCCACAGAACTCCGCGGTGTGCTCCCGACCGCGGAGAGCGACACCTCGCTTGACGAGATGAACCCCATTCCTGGAAGCGCGCTCCGCCCGGGTGTATGCGGGACCGACACCGCGGGAGACGTGGTGGACGCTGGGGATTGTATCGGTACCGAGAAGAGCGACGCGGGCGTAGGGAGCTGCTGACCGTGCTTGCCGTCGCCTTCGTCTTCGTGACCACCCATAACTACGCGCGCCCTTGTCGGGGTGAGGGATGGCAGCAGCGCAAGTGGCGTCGGCCGTCGCTTGTCTTTCGCGCTAGACGTCGGCGTGCGGGGCGAGTCCATCTCCGAGAACCCTTCACGCTGACCGACCAAAGTCCGCGCACTCGTAGGCGTCTGTGGCGACATCAGTGCAGGCGGGACGTTCGGGTTGGGCGCGAACCGTATCGGAGACGGTGAGTTCTTCGCTTCCCCCGTAGGGTACTCCCTCGAGCCGCGCCAACTCGAGCTTGCTCCGCTGCCTCCAGGCGTGACAGGCGAGTCATTGAGCGAGGTGGCCGCGGTACATGCACGCGTGAGCGCAGAGACGGACGCGGTGACCGAGCCCGTACGCTTGCGTACGGGTGTTGCAGCGCTGACATAGGGCGGGCTCGTCGGTGACGCGAACGCGATGGGTGACATCGGGTTCTCCGCGGGAGGAGAATCGAGGGCCGAGCCCCCGCAGGGCCTGAGAGCAACGCGCGCAGGTGTCGACGTCGGGGTTACGGCGGGGTCAGGTGTGGGGGGAGCAGGCGTAGTGGTAGCGGACGATATGTTGGCCGGAGAGGGATGCGACGAGGGAGGGTTCGACGAATTTCCGTGTCGACTGGTTACTCCAAGCAAATTGGAGACACGGCGGAGCGCATTCGATGCTGAGGTGACTGTGTTAGAGCGCTTGCGGTGCGGCCGTGCTGGCGTAGTTGTTCGAGGCTGAGGGGTGTGGGCAGCAGTGGTGAAAATTACGGGAGAAGCAGGGGGCGTGTTGGCAACAAGTTTGTTCAGATCTGGCTGTGCATCGTTCATACGCTGCACCACGATACCCTTGCTTGATGGAGCTTCAATGTCATATCTTTCCTCGATCCGCGACGAAGCACGTGAAGAGCAAGTACCCGTCCCAGAGTAAGACGACAACGACGAAGATCCGAAGGATGGAGCGGGGGAAGAGGGTCGCGAATCCAAGCGCGAGTCTGTAGGCGAGAGCTGTGAAGGTGAAGGGAGGTAGAGGCCTGTGTCGATGGGATCAATACTTGAGGTGAGGGCAAGTCTGAGGAGTACTGCATACCTGGCTGAGAGAATGAGGGAGCAGGTGAGTATGGAGAATATGGCGTTGTGGGTGAGGTGGGATACGATACTGGCGATGGCGACGGCGAGATAGGCGAGCGAAGGGCGTCGTACGGGTCGGCCGCAGCGGAGGCATCGCGGAAGACGTTCTCAATATCGTCCAGCGCGTCGCCGATGATAGCGTGGAGTGCACGGAGGGTAGCAAAGGTCATTGTGGGCGCATCCGTCGGTAATCAAGCGAGTGTATGCACCTCGGGCGAAGAGATGAGCAGGAGTGACAGTCGGGGGAAGGAGCGAGCGAGGAGAGTTAGCGCGGGCGAGAGCTAGCGTTTATTTGCCGGAGCATCGCGCACCCATTCAGTCTGTCGAGGAAGGGACATGAGCTACGGCACGCCACAAGCTGGACGTAGCTTGACGCATCGACAACGGATGCCACAAATTCTCACTGCCCAGCAGCCGAGACAAGCGAGGTGGCGGAGACCTATCTGGCATAATCTTAAGCTCACGGTATACGTAGCAAGGCAGTAGAGTAGAGTGGACTTTCCTACTCTACTGGTACATGCTCGGAAAGGTGGCCGTGACGAGGGTAATGAAGTACCTGCCCATATCGGGAAGCTCGGCAATTCTGACCAGGCGGCCAATAAATCGGGAATCTGGAACCCCGCATGAGATCCACGACACCGATTAACGCCACAAAGGCATCCTTCCAGTCTTCCACCTCATGCGATGCTCGAAAGCGTCTTCATTGTGGTCCAGGCTCTTGGAGGACACCAGCAGATCGCTTCCAGCCGGCTGTCACAGAGTCGACCGGCGCCTACATCAGCTCAAGTCAGTGAGTCGGTTGCGAAGTGTCGACTGCACAAATCGATAGCTGACCAGCTCAGCTTCAGAAATACCACTATATGATGAGGGTTTCAAACACTCGCAACCAGACGCAGCCCACTGCCTTTGAGACAAGCTATCTGTGATGCGCTCAGAGAACGACCGCTTAGTCTGCTGTGTGCTGAGTCTCGGAAGACCACGGCCTGAGCAAGCTTGTGCAGCCAGCGTGTATAATGCGAGTACTCCGCCGTGATCTCGTTCGCGGTGAGCTCGCTTATGTGGTGTGGGTTGTGCTGGACCTGCTTGAATGCTTTGGGCCCGTCGAGGCATTTCCCTCTGGATAGTTTACTCATCCATGTCCCACTTCTGTCCGTAAGGATCTATGCCATGTGTTGATAGCGTGCCGATCTTGGGGACGAGGACTGTGTGCTGAAGAACAGTCAGCCAAAGCAAGCTGGACTAGGAGGCCGCTTCACTATGAAGCAACTCACTAGATGCATTTCCATCCCTGGAGACTTAGTGGGAGCAAAGCGACTATGTGGATTGTGCATGACCCGGAAGGAACACGAACACTGGGCAAATACACTTGCGGCACAAGGCGAAACCACGTATCAACCGCTAATGCTAGCCTTAAATATATTACCTGCAACGACTTCCGAGATGACGGACGATTCTTCACGTTCATTAGTGCCCCTTCGGACGACGGTGGATGATAGTGATGGGACGCGGAGGCGAAGGCGGGGCAGGCCTGCGGATGATCGTGATGGGACGCGGAGGCGAAGGCGGGGCAGGCCTGCGGATGATCGTGACGGGACGCGGAGGTGAAGGCGAGGCGGGCCTTTGGACGAGTATGCGACGCGGAGGTGAGGGAGGTGGAGGCGCGGCGGGCCTGTGGGCCGTCTGGCGCGGTGGGCAGACTCCAGAGCGCGCGAACGTGTCGGTCACCTCTGCCCTGATCTTCGCCAACGGCTGGACACGGCGCCGCGTAGTATCCCATCAGCGAGCTGTCGGGCAATGACGAGGCCACGGCCGCACTCACCACCGACGCCGGCCGGGTCGCGTATCCCCAGTCAATCAGGTATGCCTGCGTGACGCGATCGTCGAAGAGTACGTTCGACAACACCGGGTCTTCATGCAGCCAGTGCGTCCTATGGTACTCGGACATGATCTTGTTCGACGTGAGCTCGATCGCGTGGTTCAGCAGGCTCCAGCACGCATTCGGGTTGTGCTGGACCCGCTTGAACGCGTCGGTCCTGTCGAGCCGTTTGCCCGGGGACGGCCTGATGATGGCCCAGCGCTGGCCATGAGCATCACGGCCGTGCCCTAATAGGGCCCCGACCTTGAAAACGGCGTTAGAGGACGGGAATTACGATACCAGATGAAAGACATACATCGTGCGTCGCCTGAATCTCTTGGTCGGCGACCTTCGCCTTCGCAAAAGCACCCTTCCAAGGACCGTCAAGCACCTGGTACACCACCCCGTGGATACCCTGATCGCCGTTCTTCTTCACCTTGAGTTTCTGTCCGTCGATGGTGGTTATGTATGTCTCACCGCCGCCTGCAATTGCATCAGCATGGACGGTTGAGGTAACCTTGCTAGAAGGACAGACCAGCTCGGGGGGATAGCAGCCCAGCTCGGGGGGATAGCAACTCAGCGGACTGGGTGATACATGGTCAGCTTACGTGTCAAAGCGTTTGCACAAAGCGGTACTAACCTGAGGCACGATAACCGGCGCAGCCCAGGCAACTGTAAGCACTGAGACCACAAAGGCAATGGACGAGAGAAGAAGCGGCCGCATAGGGGACTCGTGAAGTGATCGTTACAAAAGGAGCGAGAAGAATGAACGAATGACGTGACGCGGAGACGGACCAGCCAGACTCAGAGGCAACGAGCTCATCATGCAGCTACTTTAATACGCAGCTGTAGCGAGGCTGGCCTCAGGCGAAGGCACACCAGGATGGCGTTGCTGTAGGTCGTGAAGAGACAAGCGTTCACACCGCTGGGCACCGCTGATCCGAGCCGAATGGCTGCGTTCCGAGGGTCTGGGTGCAATAATGGAGTCATCTAGCATCGCTCGTGATCAAGTACGTCGCTACGTCACATCCGTCCTAGAAATCCTACTCCACCTCTACACCTCTATGTATTCGTCGTGAACCTGAGCTTCCTCATATGCAGAGAATGTGCCACTCACCTAAAAGTAGACCTTCGGGTCCCTCCGCGCCGCCGACGTCGTGCTAACCCGCGCCCCCGCAGCCCCTCGAACGAATGGCAGGACCAGCCCAGCGGCCTGAGAAGATCATGAGGGGAGCGCGACAACTCACCAATCAAAACATCGAGGGCGTGTAATACGCAGTACGCACCCCCTGATGCTTTCGTCTCAGAGTCATAATACTCTGTGATGGAAGCTACGCCTACATGAGCGGAAGTGCACAGCATCAGTGGTCGTATGCGTGGCGTAGCCTATTGCCGGCGTACTTACCATGTGTGGCCTGTCGGGACTCGGTAATTGCTCGGTAATAAGTACGGCTAAATAGGTCTAGGCCACGTCGATTTACTACTTAGTCTCGATCAACCGTCCCCGCGGTGCCAGTGCTAAGTAGTGGCGTGTGGGGTTTGTGTCAACGTACAGAAGCAGACACTCACTGGGCCTCGTCACCGGCACCACCGACTCAGACCGACTCGCGCAACGCGGTGGTGACGCCAACTCGGGTCGTGGGGACAATTTCATGAATCTCGGCGGTCCCTGATCCAACCTGCCATTTAGAGCAGGTGCGCACGGGCGAATCGGACGAACGGCAAGAACTGAGCACCCCTAGAAGTCTCTAGAGGTGTCGATGTGAAGTTTAAGCACAGTCATAGGGGGCCAACACAAAGCCGTCATTCCTTAGAGCCTTACTACACTTCATGAGCACTTGGCAACCTAAACGGCGAATCACATGTCTCTTCGGCTCCTCGAGATAAAGAGCCGTAACGATGCCAGCTCGCATCGCAACTGACGAAAAACCAAATGGCCGGGCGAGCTGCAAAACCGTCAAACCAATGGACCCGCTGGGGTGGACTAATCCACGTGGACTGTACGGGAGCTGGACTCGCCAAACAGCGCCTAGATCATCAAGGTGGTAAGACGCCTTGTATACACCGACTCTTACATCGCTGTAACCTCCCTTACTGATGTCACTGTATATATCATACAAGTTTGCTTACTTACATTCGTGCGCGCTGCTTATTATAATAGTTCAAGCCCCCCGGTAACATGACTCTACTTTCTACCACTTGGATAATATATAGTACAACCCGAGAGTGGATTTCAATACCTGAGTCTCCATTTCCAGCCACTTCCTCATCACAGGCCTGCTCGTGCAATCTGGCACTCCATGCGCGTGCATCCCCATATTAGGCAACCAGACCTAAATGGGTTAGCCACGGACCTCCGTATTGACCGCCTTACCTCATTGCTCCGGATGAGGAATATTTAATTCTCTACGGTACAAATAGCAGTTTTCAGTGAAAGTCCAACAGCCTATTCGACAGCTGTCAGTTGGTCGAGACAGTGCGACGCGGCGGTGGCGCATTATCTGTTTTGGGCGCTGTTTCCTAATCTGGTATTGATGCTGACGAAAAATACCTTGGAGAAGTTAGTGATGTTCTAGCTTGAGTCCGGCATATTAAGAAAGGCAAAATAGTCACAGTTAAATCAATCAGGATGGAATTAATGTGTTTGAAGCCTCATCGAGGCACTCCGACCTAATCGTAGTCTTTCGCTCTTATCGCCTTTGTTTATACATCACGTGATCCATGGAGTCTACTGGACTCCACGTAGACAGTCCACCCCAGTGGACGGCTTGTTCTCAAAACCGTCGGTCTCATGTCGACTGCCAGTGTTGTGTCAAAATTCTGTGTCATCAGTGTGAGGGTAAAAGAGCAAGCCTTTAGATCTTCAGAACGCGCTGTAGTAAGTTGAATAACGGCGGAAACAGGTTAAACCTCGAGACCGTGATAAGTAACTGAAGCAGCTCCAGATGACAGCGTGCATCTTCTGAAATGTCCATAAAAGCAAAAAGACTGCTGGCATCGTGCATGACGCTTAGCGAAACATGCTTCATATGCCAGCTAAAGACCGTACGAACCGCAGCCTAAGACGCCAGAGTGACCACCGCGTTGCAACGATTTCTGACGATGACGATCCATCCTTCAGGTTCGCTAGTGCCACAGTGGCAGAGGATGCTGTACGAAGTACGCCGGCACAGGGCAATGATAGGCGACGAAGAGTTGAGTGACGGGTCTGTGGACCGCCGCAAGAGGCGGGCCACAAATGTTGGAGCCCCAGAACGCGTTGGTTACTCGGGCCTTGATGTCAAGCGGCTAGATGCAACGCATAGGCAGATCGTTTCCGTGAGTTTAATATTCATCTTGGATCGGAGGACACAATTGCGCTTACCACTGCGGGGGGCTGAGATGCACATCCCCAGTCAATCAAGAACGCCTGCGTAACGCGGTCGTCGAAGAGCACATTCGTCAGCACAGGATCCTCGTGCAGCCAGTGCGTCCGCGAATATTCCGCCGCTATCTTGCTCGTCGCAAGCTCGATCGCGTGATTCAAGAGCGCAAAGCATTGCTGTTGGTTATGCTGGACCTGCTTGAACGCTTTGGTCCTGTCTAGACGTATCCCCTTCGACGGCTTGATGATGGCCCAATGCTGACCGTAAGCGTCGGTGCCGGAGGTGTAGAGCGCACCGACCTTGAAGGCAGCATTAGATCACACGGTCGTGGTTAGTTGAACAAAGGACATACAGCGTGCGTCGCAGTGATCTCGCTGCTGTCCACCAACGCCTTTGCATAAGCACCCTTCCACTGACCTTCGACTACCTTGTACACCACGGCGTGGACGCCTTGGTCATCATTTTTTCTGACCTTGAATCTCTGTCCGTTCAGGGTCAGTACGTGATCGCTGTCACGATCTGTCCTTACACAGCAGAATCAGTATGAGTCATTGGAATTCAGTCGCTGGAAGACAGACTCTGCTGGTTACCCCGAGCATATACGAGCCCGTCAGACTAGGTGGCGCAAGGTCAATATAAGCACTAATGCATCTACCCGAGAAGATACTCACCCGAATCTGAATAGTTGGTGCAGCCCAAGCAACTGCAAGCATTGAGATACAGAACGCGATGGACGATATAAGAAGCCGCATAATAGACTCGTAGCGAAAAAAAAAACTTTAAAAAAATAGAAGGGGAATGTGGGAGAAGTAAAGGACCAGCCGGACTGAACCATCTCACGACATAGCCATGTTATACAGGCATGAACCTGTTCTGAGCCTAGGCAGACAGTAGCATGAAACGCATTGCGACGGTGTCGCCGTATGCCCCGTCCAATAAGTGTTTGCGCGCAGTGATCTGAGCCGAATAACTGCGTTCCAGGAGCCTGAGCCCGAGCGCGATATGCGTCTTGCCCTGTCGCCGGTGCGGCATCGTTCCGTGTCTGATGACTGCGCCGGATCCGTCCTGCCAATCCCTATGTATCAGTGCACGTCCTTGATGCCGGTGGTAGTCTAGTAATTAGGGAATCTGGCAACGAAGTCATCGCGAAGGGGAGGACGGGCTTCAGGGGTTAGACAGCGTCACCCGCTCTGATGCGTAACCATCATTTGTGGAGATCGTTGACATGAGCAGGCTTGTACCCGGTCCAGTGGACCAGTAGCCCGACTAGCTCTCGGCGCCGTCAGCCACCAGCCTGGAGGCTGATATAAAGCAAGCTTCGCCAGAACCATCCGTAGACATTCAGAATCCAAATCAACGGCAACTATGAGCGCATCGTCTTCATACTCATCTTGGACTCTCGCGGTGTTCACTGCGTGCGTTTAGCAAAGTTCAAGCAAAGTTCGCCATGATCTACGTGAACTTATCTGAGGTCTCGGCTCTCGAACTTGAAGAAACATTATCGACAGCCCCGCGTTCGGATATCCTCTATAGCTGTAAAGAGCATCATGACATAACAGCACAGGCGTACATATCTAGCGCCCGATTGTGTGTCTACGTCGTCCGCAGATTCTACAAATAATACGGTTGATACCGTGCCCTTATAACCCGTATCCTAATATGGTAGTTACATAACCACAAGGACACCTACTTGGATGTTATTGTGAGCAAATACGACTCGAGTAAGTACCATAATTGTTCCGTTTCGTCTGTGGTCGCCACTGCTGCTCGCCCGACATCTCTTCATCCACTACCTCTACACCATGGCACTTCCCAAGGTTTGTGATTGTATACCTGCGTTCAGCTTACCTACAACGGTGTGCTCACTTCTGATTCGATTACAGCGTATCATCAAGGTACGCAACGTCTCGCTTGAGCACCTCGCGAGCGACGCCTGACCACGGCGACACACTATGCCTCATCCTTGCTGGCCGGTGGGATTAGGAAACCGAGCGGCTCGTTGCAGATCCGGCGCCGGGAATAACAGCATCACCACACGAGGACAACCTACGATACTTCGACGTAACGATTCAGGGCCCCGATGGCAGTCCATTTGCGAGTGCGTTCTGTATATTTCTGTTCCGGTTTCTAGTGCTGATCACCTCTGTCTCGATGCTTTCTCGCTTTTTCCGCCTCGTTATGTAGATGGCGTCTTTAGGCTTGAGCTGTTCCTTCCGGAAGAATACCCCATGGCACCACCAAAGGTGCGCTTCCTAACGAAGATATACCATCCGAATATCGGTGCGTTCCCTTTCATGCTCACGAGACCGAGGGATTGAGGTGCTGAATTTGGTGGCTGTGTGGTCTCAGACAAGCTGGGCCGGATCTGTTTGGATATCTTGAAAGGTGCGAATGCCAGTCTAATTACTCAGCGACATTCAAGCTCATCACGGATCCCCTGCGCCCCCTCCACTCAATCGTCCTCGTCTGCTATGGTCTCACAGACAAGTGGTCCCCGGCTCTGCAGATACGAACAGTCCTGCTGTCGATTCAAGCCCTCCTGAGCTCTCCAAACCCTGATGATCCTCTAGCAACGGACGTGGCCAAGCATTACAAGGAGAACGAGAAGGATGCGCAGCGCGTCAGTCGAGAGTGGACGGAGAAGTACGCCTCGGCTTAGACCGTCGCCATCCATGCTCGGAAGGACCAGATTACGGCCGATGTTATGTGACGGAGATAGAAGTTATGTGCGATGTGTTGTAGGACTAGGTGTGTTGTATATTTCCTGGGAAGCGACATCTCTCGTGGAGTGGTATCACAAATGTTCTACCAACGGCAGGACAGCAAACGCTGTGTCGAATCAACGTTACTTCATCCTTGATGGAGGTGCTCTCGGCATGTACTGTGAAGCGAGATCCGGGAAGAGAGCCGCAACGCGCCATAACCCGGCGTACTGTTCTGGTGGGACGCCATCGAAACTGGCGCGCAGATACTCTATGGGACGAGTGTTGCGCTTGGCAGTCCAGTCATTCGAAACATGTAGTACTCTCTGGGGCGTAATCTGCACCCTGACAACAAAACGACAACGTTTTTGCTAAGGCTAGCCCCCAATTCGCGCTACTATCTGTGGCATAATGTACGGCGTCCCCCACTGACGTGGTCCTGAGCGCATTACGGCATTATCGAGCAGATGCTGGCTTCCTTGTCAAAGTGGCACGTGGAGGCGACCGATTGCGGGGCATATTCTTGTTATTGTACTTCAGCGGCTTCATGAGGCGCAGCTCGATGTCCGAACCGCAATTTACGCCACACCTGAAGGTCCAGAGATTCGCTTTGGCAGTGTCAGTCTCTACGAGATCTTCGGTGTCCGACGTGCGCACAGTGGTCCATCAGCATGCGTCGACGCACCCACATCGTATATGGCGCCTGGGTCTTGGAAAACTACGCTCAAGACACATGGGCATTCCGAATGGAACATTTTGTCTCATACCCTTCACGGAATTGAGTGGTGTGCCCGGATCATGCTATGCCGTGCTTAGCCCTGTATCTTCCATGCTCGAAGCTCCCACCGTGTCAATTTCCTACATTTTCCAGTCGCTGTCCAGTGGCATTGGGTACACCTTATCACATCCTGACCTAAGCCGAGAAACAATATTGTCCAACGGATCCCATCCCATGCGGTTTGGGCGTCCTCCCCGTGAGTATATCAGCCATTTATATGCCTTGAAGCTTAGACCTCATTCAATTGTGAGTTCTATTGTTCCTGCATTTAGGTCACCACGACAGGGAATGCGCAGATACGATGGCATCTGAGTAATTATTTGGCAAGCAGTAGCTCGTTTCGGTCGCCCCACCTCCAAAGCACAACCATGGAAAATTCACTGTAGGCCTGGGTAGATGATGAGGAGTCGTTCTCGGGTTGGGTGGAGGCGGCCGGCATGATACCGGTACGAGGCAACAACCTTTCACAGTGGGGCCACACACCGTACCAGGCGATGTCTCTTGATCCGTATATCACCGAAACTTACATGGCTCAGACATGCGCTATGTCCCGGGCTTCCAGCCTCGTTTACCAGATGCCGGTATGCTCAACCCCGCCCAATATACGAACTACACCTATACCTGACTTTACACGTCACCAGCCTGCTATTGTTTCATATACATATACCAGCAGTGTTGGCACGTCCGGCGCCTGACTTTTGGACCTATGGACCGGGTCCGTTGGGTCGGACCCATGGTCGGACCAGAGTCCGTGGAGGTCCGACCATGGTCCAGGTAGGGCACGTGCGAGATAAGGTCGCAGAATAAGATAAGCCTCAAACCTATGTCAATAACTAGCTGGTTCCGCGCTCAACGCGGTCACATGTTCTTGTTGAACGCAAACGCAACGCACGCGATGCAACACCCACTTCGCGTCCCGGCCGTTGCCAAAGTGCAACCTACATCATTCCATATATATATATATTATTTCCCCCATTTCCGAGCTCCTGTGTGCTCCCGCCTTTCACTCGCTTGGCTGGTATCTGCCTTCATGAGTCCTCCACACGCTGTCTGGAAGCATTTCACAAAGGGTAGGAACCAGTATAAGGGAGACAGAACTCACAGAGAGGCATGGTGCAAGTACTGCATTGATGCTGAAGTGTCTGCCACACGGGCAACCGAACTCGAAGCCGAACAGCTGGCTGCTGATGCCCCACAAGCACGGGACGAGGAAGCTATCTGGGAAAGTTGTGAGTACCATATCTTATCAGTATAAATACATACCAGCTACCATGACCATACAGTATATATTAGCTCGTCAGCAATCTGTGGCAAAGTCAACACACTACTCACTCATCTCAGCAAGCAATGCCTCCATGTCCTTCCTGACTGAAAGGATTGGGCCCGTGGACTACTCAAAATGCGCCATCATGAGGAGAGGCGCGCACGCGAGACAGGTTCTCCGTCACCATCGGGATCGGATAGCCCGAGCCAATCAAGTGCATCTGTGCATCATCGCCGTAAGGTACGGCGCACCGGGACCAACTCGAGCATCGCCGATGAGGGTGTCACACCTGAGCAAGAAGCCGTTTCGGAACAAAGCACACCCTGGCCCCAATGGCATCAAAATCAGTTTGCAGCCGACTTGTGCCGACTTTTCATTGTTGCGAACATTGCTTGGTATGCCCTGGAGATCCCATTTGTCCGGTACTTCTTCATGAAGTATATCGGGGAAGCAAATCTTCCGGGACGGAAGGAGCTCTCAGGCCGTGTACTTAATGAGGAGGCAAGCAAGGTTACAGACCGTATCAAGCTAGAGGTAAAGGGTCACTGCGCAACTGGTCAGTGTGACGGCTGGAAGAACATCAGTAAGGATCATATTATCGCATCTGTTATCAATGCGGAGTACATGGTTTGGGTTTACATATCTTAACTTACAGATCAATCAGAACTGATTATGAATGAACTGCAGACTTACCTCGTGAACACATTCTGCATCACGAAGGAGCGGAAGAATGCCGAGAACTTACTGGAAATTGTCTTGAGCCAGATCAAGTATTTCACCGAGGTTCTACAGGTTACCGTGGTTGCATGGTGCACCGATGCAAGTGGCGATGGTTCAAAGATGCGTCGCTTACTTGTACAGCGACTACCACAGATCTTTGTCGTTGATTGTTGGGCACATCAGGTACGTGTATCTTGACAACCTCCTAGCCAATATCCGGTGATAATTGTGTATCAAACAGATCAACTTGGTCGTAGGTGACATTTTCAAGGCGGCGTCAATTCAGTTCAAAGAGCTGCTTGATGATGCACTTGAAATCATCAAATGGTTTAACAGTCATACCCGTGCGCTCGGAATGCTCAAAGACACCATGATTGTGAAGCTCAGGAAGGCATTATGCCTTATCTTGCCTGTCATCACACGCTGGACCTCTCACTATCTAGCAGTCCGGCGGCTCATTGACGCAGAACACGCGTTCGTTCAATTGCTCCTTCATAAGGTCGACCAGCTTCTATTGTGCGCAGGTGATAAGGACGATGCAAAGGAGAAGGCTGCAGAGGTGATCAGAAAGCTTGAACAGCCTGGGTTCTTTGCGAGATTAAGACGGTAAGCCTATTGTCATTCAAGATATGCTTATGTCATCTGAACTCAATGCCCCAGCCTCGCTGACCACTTGGCACCACTTGCTATTGCAACAAACTTATTCCAGAGTGACGACACACGACTTGATATCGTCTTGATTGCTCTCGCATCCTTGTATCACATCTTCTCTGACGACTCTCTCGACCTGTCTGTTCGCCGTGCCGTACTTGCAAGTCTGGAAAAGCGGTGGGCAAAGCAAGACCAAGCGATCTTCGTCCTCGCACTTGTCCTCAACCCATACATCCGAGTTTCAGCCTTCTCACGCAGCAGTAATCTCCGGCAGGCTGACGAGATCCAAAATCTTGCTGCAGAAGCATATTGGCGCTTCTACAGCTGCGAGCCAAACAACGACTTCATGACAAGCGTCGTCCAGTATTTGCACAAGCTTGGCCCCTATTCAGATGAGCGGATGGGTTTGGAGCGTTTCAAGCGAGATGCGAAGGCAAAGGTTCATCAGTATATTCACTTTTGTCAGTGTCTACTCATCTGTTCTTACGATGATACTGTAGGGTACCCATGTCAATCTCGTCAACCTCTGGCGTGAGAAGATTCCCATACAAGATGAACACAACGATCCAGGGGCCCTCCCTCCTCTGAATGGTGCTGTGGGCTTTGCTTACCTAGCACTTCGGATTGCAAGCATTGTCCCAAACACTGCATTGACAGAGCGGTTGTTCAGCCAGTTCAAGCTCATCCACATGTCGCAATCCGGAATCGTCTTTCTCACGAGAAGGTTCAGAAACAATCATTAGTACGTGCCGATGTTATGCGCACCCATCCGATGCGCCTGCGGGGTCAGAAACGTGCATTCGGGGGCGATCTCGAGCCCGAGCCTGACGATGTAGACCCGGAGGCGATCTCTGGCCTTCCTGCTGATGCTCCTTCTGCGCAATTGTTTTTGGATGTCATACAAGTCCTCGTCGAGGATGCCGAAGCAGACAAGTTGCTTCCCGGCGCACTCAACTCCGAGGTTCCACCCGGGCCCGGACCATCTTCCTCTTCGCCTATTGACGCCACCTCTCGGAGCCCTCATACATCGCCTGCGCAGGCGCCGCATCAACAGTCTGGTTCGAATTCGGCAGCCACACCTCCCACTACGCCACGCCTGCGACTTTGCATCCGCATTCCTCAGCATCTTGTTGACAAAAATGCCTTCATGCTACGGAACCTCTTCCCTCATGTCAATGACATTTCCACCTCATCCTACACAATCTTCACGGAGTTCTGGAACGTTGGGCGAGATTATCTTGCGCGCGAGGAGGCCCTTCAGGAAGCCCTCCATGATGCCGAGCAAAACACGCAGACCACTCCAGATTAAGCACCAACAGCTCACGCAGTGCCTTGAAGTGATGATCACATCGTATCGTACTGTTTCGCTAGTTCGTACATACAACATGTAATCGTTCATTCTCGTCCTCGCCCTCACCTTACACTGGGATTAATAATTAATTACATCAAAGCACACATCATAATAAGCGCCGGACTTAGTATGCGTACGGACTTGAACCCTGGGTCCAAGCTTTTTGGTCCGACCTGGTCCGACCACGGTCCGACCATGGTCTGACCCTGGGGTCCGTCCAACGCTGTATACCAGAACCACAAGCCCGTTGAATCACCCTCCTACCCCCCTGCAGATCGTCTATCCGTCGACTCCCGCCATACATCCGACTGGCCTCGAGGGATCGGCCTCTGTCACGCATCATACGCCCCACGTAGAACCCGTTTCATCGGAACCTGCACCCTCTGCAGTATCAAGGATCCAAATACGTTGCAGACACTACCTCAGGATCCTACGCATGGGCCTGCAAACGCAAGTATTCAACTTCCCTCTGGCTTGCGTAATCGCCAAAGCCCGTTAAGAAGATCATCTTTGGGCAGCAGAACGCAGGACCCTCGTCACAAATCATTTTCCCATTATATACGCTTCAGAGTCCTAATGGAGTCCAAAGATCGAAGATCGGCTCCGCCTGTACGCACACCTCTCAACCATTCGCAACAGCCCGACATCAGGATCATCAGTACAGCGGTCGGATGATACGTAGTACGCCCGAGATCGAAAGCCCTATGCGCACTGAACAGTGAACCCTGCGGCCGAGTCCCCACCCTCGGTGTATGTGGCATGAGTCATCAGGAAAAAACCCCCCTGTGAATTACAAAGCACAGATAGTCATTCACTATAATATAGAGAATCTGTATAATCCCCCACCATTCCCGTATATTATGCAGTATTCCTCATCATGTCTTAGCATGTCTCATAATTTTGAGCTTATGAACATGAGCCCACACAATTATTGAGCATGATTCACAGTGAGTTCAGATTATTGATACTTGGCCTCAACATTATTGAATCTACACACCATTTCTGACACAACAATGACTTGGCAGGACCAAATATATTATGTGCTAATCATCTATTTACATGGCAAAGACTAGTTAAGTGACCAAGTGAATACCCCCAGGTATCCGAGGGTGTACCCATACCTGTACCTGTACCCACACCTGCAGCTGCCTGGTGCCAGGCACGTGCGGGTTACTTGCGGGTACGGCGGGTCAGCGGGGTGCACCTGCGGGTTAGTGGCAAGTGGGCGGACAGGCTAGGGACTGAGCTAGTGGGCTGATGAATGGGCGGGCAGATTGGCGAGCAGTGGTGGATTAGCAGGT
>KV429050.1:234751-402582 GCA_001632345.1 Daedalea quercina L-15889 | reverse complement strand
CTTCCCTCTCAGCAGCCTTAAGAGATCTGTTGTAAGTCCTCTATTCTATTGGAGTATCTGTTTGCTCCTTTGCAGTTTTGCCTTCAGCTGCGCCACACCACTCCTTGTTCAACACAAGGGTCTGAGGGACCCATAAATCCACACAGCTGCCAATCGTGAGTACTGTGTCCATGAGTACCGTGCTTTCGTCATGAGTACGTGTGCCCGAGTGAGCCCGTGACATTGCGGCCGTCCTTTGCAGCCTGGACGAGACATGGTCATGTCCTTGCGAGGCAACACTGCCGGGCAACCACCTCACCGGTCCCTTATGCTCGCAGCATTGATAGGACGAACTGGCTGGTCTCCCAGAGCGTCCTGTAGGTTTCTGACCTTATGTTCAGCACACGTGAGTTAAGTCGTTACTGTTATGGGATAGGTACTCGACGTCGCGACACTTGAAGCTACGGCCCCCCGGAAGTCCATGGACGCAGATAAAGTCGAAGCTGACCCAAGTGCTTTGAGGGATTAGCTATATTTATATGCGAGGGATGCTCAGAAAACTTAATGAGATATTTGAAGATGCCAGTTGCACTCATTGCACTGAGCTCAGGTTTGGTTCGACTGCTGCAGTGATTCAAAATAAACGACACGGCCGGTTCCAGCGACGCAATGCCTAAGGCTCACGTGCTCGGCATTGCTCCCATTCCGCGACGGGCGTCGTCGGGCGTGAAACCACAACTCAGCTTCCCGCTGGCTTCACTGGCTATGTGCTCCATCGAATTCCAACCAATATTCGCGACCGGCAATGAATCTTGCAGTGTATTCTGGGATCGAACACATGGCACACCGTGTCTGTCCCGATGGATGTGGTCGTGCAAGAAGTCGTAAACCTGAATGTGCGCAATAAGGAAAATGCCATAAGGACTGAGGTCGTTGCCAATCTAGAAATCTATTACCCCCCTCTCGGTGACCCTTGAGCTTGGGAGCTTCATATACTCATCAGTATGTGCTGGTTTCTCCCTTTTCGTTGCCAGTTGTAACTTACAGGGTAGTAATCTGTTCGTTGACGGGAACAGTTACACCGAATCAACCGTGGCGAAAGCCTTACCAGCATAAGCCCATCTCGGTCCCGGGTGCAGGAGAAGAAATTCTATATTGGAGGGAGCCCTAGGCATTTTCTACTCGGAGTAAGTGTCCGTACCCTTTAGTCCGCCATGATGCTATTATTTCCTTCAGTGACACGTGGAATCGATGCATAGCGTAGCACATATGTATGTTCTAGTCTAGCCAGAGGACTGCTTGGTCATAATGCACTACTCCGAAGTTGACGTGGTGGCATAGTAGTGCCGGTCTGTGGTGGACATTACTGTGAGTCGGTCACTGCACATTTCCTCCTTAGTCCACGTAGCTCGACTTGAATACTCGAGTTCGTGGAGGATCGGAACTCACATTGGTAATAGAACTGCTTACCTGGCCGTTCAGGCTCTTATTTGCACCAACTTATCCTCCCTGTGGCCTGTGGGAAGGTAGAGCTCTCCTATGACAGAAGTGCATCACGGACTCCACGACCGACTCCAATCCGGGGGTCTTCCGAATTATTCTAGTATTCTCTAGTTTGAGCACTACTTACCACTATGTGCGGTGATACTATGAGTACTGGACTCTTCTGTCTACCTCGTCACTATACTTCTCGATTCCGAAGTCAGTCTTATGAAGCACCATTTCATCAGAATGAATGCGCGCTGTCGGTGTGCTATCTCGATTCTCAATAATCTGTATCCAGGCTAATATACAGCATGCTGGAGTTGGAGAGGTGTACACTCCGCAGGGATGCATTCATCAAGTGAGCCACTTTTTCCGGTGGCCGTCGAGGGAGGGCATTGCAGTCCTATGTGGTGGGTGGACAATGCTGTACTAGTACTACTTATAAGGAGTCTAAGTCTGCGCAAACATGTAGGCGTCCTTGACTCTGATACCCCTCGCCCGAGCCGTAGCACCTAAGCTAAACAAGGGAGAATATCAATCATTCATACGTCTTGTATTTGTCGCACATGCCTTCAGGTAAGCATTGTAGTCGTCCATGTGCTTTGGATACTCATTGCCACGTTAAGTAAAATATGCTCCTTGCTGAGCTCACGGACTGGATCATCGACTACCTGTGGACCGATCCGCCTGCACTCCTCAGCTGTGCTCTCACTTGCACAGCGTGGCTTCCTACGAGCCGACTCCATCTTCGCCGACCAACTGTCCTCATCATTCGGAGAGCGACAATGCTGAGGGATATTGCGAGTGTTCTCTGTTCGACTCGGAAGCGGCGACTCTTCGAACTTGTTGAGACCCTTATAATCATAGACGATCCCGTGAAGCCGTTCACTCGCATATTCCCTATTTGTTTGCACGCAGAGGCACTGCCAAACCTCAAAAAGATCATAATGGAGGATGTAGACTGGGCGAGGCCAGCCCAAAACCCGCACCACCTGTTCTTTCGAGCCCTCTCAACATTCGACAGAGTCCACACTGTCGAGTTGCAGCGTTGCCGGTTCCAACACACGACTGCCCTGATACGCACCATACATGCACTCCCAACCCTGAGACCTTTGTACTCATGCTATTGCGAACCGGCAAGTATGTTAACGAATCATACAGTCGACGTTCCCTCATTGACCTTTTGTGGGACGACGTAGCTTCACTCTCGCGATGCGCCCTAACTTGCAAGGCTTGGAACCGTGCTAGTCTATACCACCTACGACGCTTCCTGAGCATCCGGGGTATATTGCAGCTTCAACGGGTAGCGCAGGCCTTGTCGTCGACATCGTCTCGCGTTGATTATGCCCGTGTGGAAACACTATATGTTTGGGAACACCGAGGAGACCCGCTTTTTCATGTCCTTCCATTCTGCATCTATGCGCCGTTGCTTCCAAACCTGACAAAAGTTATTATCCAAGACATCGACTGGCCTACCTGTCGTGTGCAGCCGCATCGTCAGTTTTTCTTGATGTTATCCTGGTTCAAAAATGTTACATCGGTGGAATTCAACAGCTGCCGATTCCGCCACTTCACTGAACTCCTCTGCATCATGCGTAGCTTCCCGCGATTCAAACTTGCAAATACCCTGCTGCGGAATCACACATGTTGCCATCTCGATGCAGACTGCATAGTGAAGCGGGGATATCATATTACGTTCAAGGCTTCCCCGGAGACAGGCAACGGAGCTATGCAGCTGACTATCCACACGGAGAGTCTTCCAGGAATGCCGCGAAGGATAGTCAAAGTCTCACGCAACATGGATTACGTACCGAAGACTATGAACTCACGTCGTCACTACACTTCTTCGGGCTGGCAGCGGTCTCGCTCAGAAATCTGTGTCCCAAAATCTTTCTTCGCTACTGTCGATGTCAAACAGAATTTTACAGCATATTCATATCGCACCTCTTCACATTGACCTGGGTCTACCGTATGACTACGCCATGTACTCTTTCGAATAGATCCCCCACGCGTCCATTACGCCCGCGTGCTAGCGCTTACCCTGGGTGCAATCCCTTTTCTGCTCGGAGTCCTGGTACCAGTTTCGCTGATTTCTTCCGAGTGAGTGTAAACATTCCTGCCGACGTGAGGGTAACTGGAGGGTGGATAATGAATCCACGCATACACAACATGTAAGCACGGTCGTACTGGTACGATACGAGACCCTCCGCGACGATCTTGGGTTGGGTCGTGACAGGGTGACAGTACTGTCGCGTGACGTAACGCATCGCTACGTGGTCGCGTAAGTTATGTTATGTACGCGTAGCGCGACACGCTTTATCTCTTTCTTTCTTCGCTACACTTTCTGTCTCAGAGAAGTTATCGCGACTCACAAAACCTCACGCCACGAGTCCAGGGACTGCCAAGATGCCTCCTAAGCGAAGTCTATTGACGGAGCCGCGTCGACTTCGCGAAACGACCACCTTGACCACGCGCCCGCAGCAGCGTTCGTGTCTGTAATGTTAGCTGCTCTAGGCCATTCTTGATGGGGATGAAGATGTGCGAGCATTGCTAATGCAATGATACACGAATAAGCAAGGTATCTGGAAGAGAAGGCAGAAGCCTGTATGCGCAGTTTGAGTAGTGCCTCAGCTTGATGTGACTGGCAATGGCGCGAGACCAAATACACGGGAGGAGCTGTGGGCGGAGAAGATTCGAAAAGCGAGTGTCATAAAGAAGCAGATGACAGTGAGCACACACGACGTTACATCTCCGCCCCGCTTCTCACGTATATGGTTTATCCGCACAGTGGAAGCCATTGTGCAAGACGAATTTCGCGAAGTGGGTATGCGACGGATTCGCCCTGACCCTGCGGTCTTTTACCTTCTCATGGAGCCACTATCTCACCCGGACCAACTCCGACCATCTACTGGAGGTGGCCCTCACCTTCTTAATATTTCGTTTACACTGCGTGGCAACTTGTGGTGCATTATTTTCCTTGTTCCTCGCAAGGAGACCTGCCACAGTTGAATGTTCGTTTACATATCGATTGGTGAATTGTCACCTGTTGCGATGTACAGACCAATCGTAGAGAACCTACAGGTATGTGACGTCTGAATCTGCTGAGCAAGTTATACTGCATACATTCTGACATTCTTCCCCGTGCTTCCTTACAGCTGGCACCTTCGTTTTCCGACTTCCGTCTCGCATATCCTTTCACGTCGGTGATGGCCACACCACGTCCTTCTCATCACTAAGGATACGCGACTCTGACGTCGTCAACTTGAGGTTGGTTTGCAATGATGATCCGTGGACTGGGAGAGCATACAACTTGCCACGTATGCAAGCACTGTGTTCATCTATCCGGACACAGCCCCTGGTATCCTTCCATAGATTCGTTACGCTCCATAGCGAGCCTTACCAGAGGAGCCTCTCGCAATCTATAGGATACATGGCGGCCAGGTATACACTCTTCACTGTCACCACTGTATTTTACGGACAGAAGCCCCGCGTTAGGATGCGTGACAAGTCGCATGGCTCGACAGGTGGACCACTCGGTTCTCCCGGCATACGTCGCGTATGTGCACGATCGTCATTTCCACATTACAGTCCCCATCGAGCCGCAGGCGACGAAGCGGTACGTCATTGTTGTGAGCATTTCTGTGCGTGAGCTCATGTCCTGGCGCTGACGTTGATGAATAGTGCTCGATAGGATGATACTGTGAGAAAGCTATGAGCAAACGTTCTTCCTCATGCCAGATGGGGCGGGGCTGCTGTCGGAGATGTCAGGTCACCTTCATGCAGAGCCTATTCGCGCAACTAATCTGCTTGTCTCTCCTTTGTTAGTTCGAAAGTCGAGCTGGTACTGCTAGCGGCAGACCATGTTCACGTACGGCCACATAGTTCATATGTGCAGACTGACGAGCAAGCCGTCCGAGATTCAGGCCTCCTTACGTCTCAGAGATGTTCAGACACTGATTTATCCAAATGTAGGCCCTTGCCACACCAATGGTCGAGTATAGCCCCCGACAGTGCCGTTGGATAACTCGAAATACCAACAGAGCCTGAGGTTCAGGTATACAGGGACTTCCTCGAGTAGCATCGAGCTTGCGAAGGTCTCCACCGTGCTCAGAGCGACGACAAACGCTCCTCTCTCTAGTACTATCCCTAGTTGAGTGAGCGCCGTCCGTCGCTTTTAGCGGAGCTCTGGCCCGGGAAGAATTGCTCAAGGAGGGCTATTGAAACCTGTCGAATACCCGTAGGTCCTCGTGTGCTGTGATCCAAGGGATATCTCACTGACTAGTGTGTGCCTTCGAACAGGTGAACCCGAGGCATTGAGCCACTAACCGGCCAATGAACCCTTGGCGCACTTTAGTGAGAGACATGGAGCGGTCGAATCACTCGGCGGTTAGGGTCGCGCGCTGGCCACTCGGTGAATGATCTCCGTTCTTCTAGCCGTGGATCCTGTACGCTGTGCGTGGATCAAGGGACTTGAACGTCTTGACGCGTGGTCTGGCACCCTGGGGTTTGCGGGAGTAGCCATCGATCCATGTCTGAAGGTGCGCTTGTGGACGTCAGGTTCGGATTAGCTAAGATAGTTCACTCAGAATATATTGATGCCGCAGATGCTCAGGCACTGGGGCAGGGCAGAGAGATAGGATGTCCAGGGCGACTCCAGCCACAGCGTATGTATGAATAGGGCCGTGACAACACTAAGATGGGCAAGTACGGCCGTTCTGCTAGCAGCCTCCGATCCCGACGGCGTTGCTTGTCAGTCTACACTGTGCACGTACGTGATGCGCGCTGCCCGCCCAACTCACTGAATACTGATAAACGCACTAGCAAGCTCATCACCGAATAGTGGCAAGACATAGTGGAAATCTGTCAAGAACTGCATCACGGAGGAAGGTTGCGTCAGCGGCAGCTTTTATTCACAGCACCGGTTACTGATGCCATTCCGACTCGGCGAAGATATATTCTGACGACGGCCCTATCTGACTTGCGCCTCCTCGGACTGAAGACGTCCGACGCGAAACAGAGAGAAATGGATCGGGTCTACCCATTTGTAACTGAGCGCCTTGTAAGCCCGGCGAAGGCTACTCCAACTCGTTTCTTATCTAGTTTGCTTGCAGACTCGGAACGCAACTCTCGACAACCGAGCTCAAGTCGTGAAAGACTGTCCGTGCTCGAAGCACCGCCGCACCCCCGTGTGTATTAATCGGACACGCAAGAATTGATCGCCACGTTGTAACATTCAAAGCTCGACATCGACGACAAGCTACACCGGTCAATTCCCGATACAGGCACCTGGAAATCCCTGAGTAGTCTCCCTGCTCAAAATCATCGGTCTCGTCATCATTACTCATGAGTGACACAGGCGGATGCAAGCTAAATTCCAGAGCATCCCCGATCAAGTCACCTCACAGGAACAGCCTTCCCGCAGCTCGGCTACCCTGTGCACCTCTTATTGTCAAGTTCGCGCGCGGCGTGGCGAATACAGTTACGGCACGCTCAACGAGGTTGGACACAGGCTCCCTCGTAACTCCTTAATTGACGCTTCGCAGCCATTTATCCGGCACAGCTCTAGCGAGAAACGCCCTGGCCTTATTCACCTCGGCGCGGCGCGGGAGTCTGCCAATCACGTTTCTGTTCGTGTCGGAGCGATATACCTGACAGCGTTGCACAGGATGCCGAACCCGCCCAACGGTCGACAGTCACAAGACCAACTTGAACCCGGGGTCGGCACGCCTACTCCTCGCTCGAGCGTCGAGGTGAGCTTCCGCGTTGAATCGGCACGGCCTGCGAAGTAGATCTCTCTGAGGAGCAGATTTGTGACCTTGTCTCACAGTGCCACGCTGACAGAGTGGCGTATATTTGATATAATGCTTTACAATTGCCAGGATCGTTCAGCACGTTACTCCGGTGCGTGGGTCGCAAGTCCGGGCCCAGGGCTGCGCTCTTTATGTCCGCGCGGTGACCCATCTGCACTTCGATCTCGCGTCCATCGCACCATGTGGTGGAACGCTGGTGTCCCCACATCAACGGGGAAAGGCTGAGTTGCTGCTGATCGAGGCGAGAATTGGAAAAAGAAAAATGAATACACTGGGCCCGTCCTCGAGGCGATCGCTTTTTGCAATGTCGACTCCAGACTCACCCTCATTTTGACCTCGCATTTCATAGCTGGGCATTCTGGACTTGCTCTGGAGCGACTTCTCTTCCGCAATGCGCTCCTACTACTAATGTCTCCCGGCTCCATGAGCTACGCCCTCACTTCCTCCACCCAGTCGAATTCGGGCATTGCCGCTGCATCCTCCGCCTTCAGGTTTCCAAAGCACTAGCCTCCGCCTAGCCAACGCAGGTGCCTCCGCTGGCAGCATCTGGCGTCCGCCGCCCTTCGTGTTCGTCAATTAAAGCGTGCTTCGCCGATCAACGAGCCACCTGGTGACCGAGATCCATGTGCCGGCAGAGCTTATCTAGCTCATCATCTTTCATTATCCACTCCCGTGACGCCACCTATCAAGCCTCTGGATGGGCCAGATCTTCCTCCCCCGAACTGCATCTACGTCTTCGGGTTCTGATCAGGATCACGGTTGGAGGACGGGGCGAAGCGTGCGCCACCATAGCGACCGCTCGCGAGCCGGCGGTATCTCGTCGACGCAGAAGGCAGAAGCGCAACCCTGGCCGGGGCCGACGGAGCGGTGCCATCTCGTGGGTGACATGCGCTGGACACGACCATTACGTCTCTCCTCGACGACCGCGACGACGGACGGGTCTTGCGTTTGTCACTGTCAGTCGGATTTGGATATGGAGGGCTTCTTTCATCCTGTCGAGCACGCCTGGGCGTCCTCATGACGACCGCTCGCCCCTGGCCCTCTCCCGAGTAAGCTGCTGACAGTCGGAGTGGCCCACCTTCGGAGGCATGGCATCGCGCGCAGGTTTAGGGGTTGCAGCGCGTACCACCCTTACAGACGCACGGTTGGAGCCTTGGCTCCACCTCAACACAGGAAGGGAAATAGAGAATAAGAATTAGGCTATGTACAAGTATACAGGCATTATGTACGGTACTTCTTTCTTGTTTCGATGCACACGGCACGAGCCACAGTCCGAGAGATCACCATGTTCTATGTAGCAGCCAAAAGAAATGTCCAGGAGGAAGCGCGACCAGGCCCGAGGGCGTATCAAAAGGGCGAGAACGGGAATCGCAGTGTACAACAAGGAATATATGGCGTACGAATACACGGATATAGATTAGCTCGTTTGGTTGGAGATCCTGGTCATGCGCGGCATGGGGCATGGGGCTTGTGGTTTGGGTTCGGGGGCGCAGGACAAGGTGGGGCGGCGCCGCGCACAGCGCGCGCACGCCGGGTATGGGGGCATGCACCGGGTATAGCAGGCATGGAAGGGTGGCGCGCCGCCAACGAGGATGCATGGACGGCGGCTGCGCCGCCGTCACGACGCCTCAGACGGCGCTCATGCGGCGCGGCGTGCGCGTGTGCATCGGCGGCGCGACGAGCACGGGCATCGGGCGCGCGGATCGCGGGTCGCGCGGCGTCCCGGACGCGGGCACGTGCTCTGGCTTCGCGTTCGTGTGCCGCCGCTGCGAGAGGTGCTGGTACGGCGCAGGCGAGGATGCGGGCGCAGGTGCGAGGTACGCTGGGTGCCCGTAGGTCTGAGGGTGACCATATGCGTGAGGGTGCCCATATACTTGAGGGTGCCCATACGTCTGAGGGTGTGCGTACGCTTGCGGATGTCCGTAAGCTTGGGGATACCCCGCCATGGGAGAGCCGGGAACCATAAGCCCCGGACCGGGCAGGCTCGACGATACGGGCCATCCCGCACAGCGCGGGCGCGCAGGGGACTCCTGGGGTAGCTCAGGCGTGCCCGCCACGATGAGCTCCATCAACCGCGGGTGCTTGCGCGCCTCGGAGATGAACAGCTGCGACGCAAACAGCTCGGCGCGCGGCCCGAGATGGATGCGCTCGAGCACAGGGTTCTGCGAGATCTACCAGCGCACGTCAGGCGCGCGGGCATACTACGAGAGTGGGGAGAAAACGCACCTCGAGCAGCGCGGTGTTCCAGACGGTCGGCAGGAGCGCGCTCACAGCGCGGAGCCGCGGGGCGGCGGCGAGCGACGTGGCGAAGGAGGCGGACGCGGGTGAGGGCGAGAAGCGGAACGCGATGTGCACGCTTTCCTGCGAGGGTTAGGGCCGTGTCAGTACTAGCGTTGACAAACAACTGAGCGCGGAGAGTACGGCTAGTCCTAATCCGGGAACTTTCGAGTCGTCGATCCCCCGGACCAGCCAACGCACGACAGGATTCCCATACAGACCGCGCGATGTGGCATTGCCGACACGGCGCTGCACGCGCGAAACAACGAACAGGGCAGGGAAGGGAATGGACACTCACGAGGTACTTCCAGCCCCGGATGGCCTCGCCGAGCTGCTCAAAGATGTGCGTCGGCCCGGGGAGGGTCAAGTACGCGTTCTTGCGGATGACGAGGTGCCGCAGGCGGCGCATCGCCGCGAACCCGGCGCAGAACCGCACCACCGCTGCGTCGATCTCCGCCCCGCGCGGCGCACTCGCCTGCCGGCCCTGTGCGCACGCCGCCCCGTTGTCGACCGTCATGTCGAACTCCTCCAGCACGGGGCAGAACCGCACGACGTCCGGCAGCAACGCGTACGTGCCGTCGACGCGGAGGCTGCGCACCCAGCGCCCGAGCTCCGGGTTCCGCTTGAAGGTGTGCGCGAGCTGCGTCGTCTGCGTGGCGGAGCGGAGGACGATGTGGCGGTAGAAGGCGGGCGTCGCGATCCGGAGCCAGGTCCGCGAGACTAGGAGGGGCGCGACGTGAGAGGGAACGCCGGAGTTCTTGGTGTTGCCGTGAGCAGGGTGCGAGGAGGGACGCTGGGCCGAGGAGGGCGAGCTCGGGGAGACGGCGAAGGCGAGGATGCGCTCGAGGAGCTCCTCGGGCATGGTTGACAGTGTAAGGCGCATGGTGGCGGACACGAGTATCTGCTGTGTTCAGGCCTTCAGGTGCGACAGAGGTCCTCTAGTTATAGTAGATAGCAGGAACCTAGCATGACGCGAAACAAGGAGGGAGTATGTCAGTATATGTTTAGCTGCGCGTCTGGGACACCGTCAGGCGCCGTCTGCATGAATAGTCGTTTGTAATGCTGACGTGCTGCAGCTGGTGCTGATCGAGGCAGTCCCCATACCAGCTCAATCAGACAAGATCCCTCGGGTCCCACAGAATGCAACTGAGGGCGAGCCTCCGGCGACGGCACCAGACAGATGTGACGAGCTACTCACGAGTGCTAGATGCCCGAAACTACGCGTTCTTGAGGCGTCGCTGACGATGGTCGGGCAGGGTAGTACGAGGGGGTCGACGTCGTGATGGCAGACGAGCCGCCGCCTTTATAGGGACGTCTGTAGCATGGTTCCACGCTCGGGGTCCAAGAGAAGGCCAACGTCAAATTGCCGCGAAGCAGTGATGAGAGCGAACATACAAAAGCTCGGCGGCGGTGCCTCCAGCATCGCATGCCCGAAATGGCAGCGGCCAGGGCGGCTCGGTATCTCCGGCCGTGCCCGATTGGCTGCCGTCGCCGGTGCCCCCGCCGACCATGCTCGGCCTCTGCGCGTCGCGGCCAGTATCCAGCCTCCCGCGTCGGTCCTGCCCCTTCCAGCACAAGCGACGCCCCGATTCGGGCATGTCGTTTGACATCGGAGGCGCTGCCGTCCTCGATCCAGGCCCCCGCGCCCGAGAGTGGCCCTTCTGATGCCACAATTGGGGCTCCGTCATAACTCCCACCTCGAGACAATTCGCCTCTGTCCGTTGCCATGCCCATGGCCACGTATTATTCTCTACTATCGAAGGGCCACACCGTGCCTGGCGGCCCAACAAGGATAACGCGCTGCGTACAATACCGGTGCACCCCTGTCTCATGCTGACCTTCAGGGCCTTATTAAACAGGTGAGACGCCTCTCTGGCCGTGGCTGTCCTGCAGCGCATCACTCACTTTGTCCTGCTCTTCGAGGGTGACAATACCGTCGGGACGCCGGACACCCGCAGAGCGCGACTGAGGGCGCGTTTGATGGTTCGTAAGTGCATCTCCGTCTATCCCGTCCCAGCAAACAAATCATCGAATTGTAGACACATCAGTGCCCGTGCACAGAGGCTGGGTGGGATCTCTGTGCGCGCGGTGGTCAGTCGGCCCTACCTCAGACCCAAATACAGGAGGCGTTGTCCAAGTAAGTATCTTTATCCAACGTCCGACCCTTCGAGAAGCACTGAATCCAGTGGTGTACGAACCACCGAGTTCTCACCGGGCTTCCGTGCACGCGCGATGGGAAGATGGGCCAGCCCGCGCTGCAAAGATCCCTCGCGCGTGGTCCTGCGACGATCGATATTCCGCGGTATACGGGCTCCCTCCTGCCTGCGGGGGAGAGTTGCAGCGCACAGGGCTCCGCGCGCACGGCTTCTATCACCGACCAAGCCCCCCCGTCTTCTCCTTCAGTGGCCCGGGTGCACGGAATCTCGAGGGATCTGGGACGCAGAACACTCGCCGGTGGTCGCGGCATCAGCGCGGGTCCTTCCCTCGACCACGCTAGCCACCTTCTCCAACGCAATCAGCCTGCGCGCACTCGTCCGTCGCGCCGACGACCCGGTACGCATTGACCGCGAACGACGGGCAATGACGAGCGCAGATCCCGCGTGCCGGGGCACGCGCCGAGCTAGAACGGCAGCGAAGGGACCCAGCGACGGCTCTTCTGCCCCCGCCGCCCCGTGCAGGTCGCCGTCACCCCCTCAGATCAAATCCGAACCACGAAAACTTCGCGCACGAGACGGGGTAACCTGGAGTAAGTACAAGCTAGCGTCCATATCTGGCCAGTCGAGTCGACCGTTCTGCGCGGAAATTACGGTGCAACGAGAAGTCGAAGCCAGCGAGGGGTGCCAGGGCACTCGTAAGTACGTCCGATGCGCCTCGCCCCGCTTCGCGCAGATTTCAAGGAAGACTGAGCTGAATCTGCTCGTCCGCGTCGGAGGTGGAGGTGGAGGTGCCGCTCACAGTGTCCAGCGCTGGCGTACTCGTGCCGTGATCTGCCCCGCGCCATATGGGACGCAGTCGAGGGGGGAAGGCGCGCATTGCAGGGCGACGCAGCCGCGGCAGAACGTGGACCGCAGTGGCCGTATCGGTCAGAAAGCTTACGGTGAGATCAAGCGATATAAGCGAAGAGGGGAGAGAACGTCTGGTGGAAAGAGATCTGTCAGTGCTATTTCCTGAACGTGATAGACGCTTCGGTGTGAGAGAGCGTCGACGACGTCTGTCGCGACCCTGCACATTTAATAAATGAATCCCGGGGTAGGATTCGATGATGGAAGGTGTTACGCGCAGCATCTGAAGTAGAAAGAAAGGTTGAAAATTCATATCAGATTCATTGGAAGTGCAGAAAGATACGAGTGCAGGGAGCACGGACATGCGAGCTTGTCAGCGAGTCAATAAATAATACATGCGCAAGCGCACTGCAAGCGCGAAAAGTCAGTACGTAGTGCTAAGTTACTTAGTGGTGAGCTACAACCGAGCTACAGCGATACAAGCTGATTCCTCTGAGATGCAGCCCTTTGAATCTGCGGGCTCTTGCCTACATGACCACCCGCCATTGCTTGAACAGTGCCGTTTATAGCGTGTTGAAAGAGTAAGTAGGACCTCTGGGTTCTGGAACCCGGTATGCCTCAAGCTCACACGCTCGAACCATCGCATCAAGCCGCACAAGGACCGGGTAGAGTGCACTTGGAATAACCGGACTTCGAGTACGTTACGGGATAGCGTAACGGGAAGGAAATGGACGAAGAGTGGGCGACCTGCCAGCTGAGGGGGATGCCCAGATGCCCGCGAGACACAATCTCCGTTGAGTAATCCAATGCCTTACGAGAGGTCGGGCGAGGATACGGCAATGCGCGCTTTAGCATTGCTAATAGGCCCTAGATGAGGCTGGCTGGAACGTACTGTGGATGGAAACCACGGAGACGGTGGAAATTTCACCGGCTGCGACAGCGATGGGTTACTCCGTGGAGAAACGCAGGTCGAGGAAGCGTCGAAAGCTAGGACGTCAAAGAAGCAAGGCAGTTTTCCATCACTTGCAAAGAAGCGCGGTGATATATGATGGCACGGCCGACGAGATAGCAACGATCTTAAATGAAATGAACTTATCCTTGTCCTTATTTCCCCGATGTGCGAGTACCGAACCGAGTCTCGGTATGGCGTTACTTGTGAGTTGGTACAACCCTTCAACGCTCGAGCCCTCGCGAATGACGCGCCTGTCGAAAAACAGCAGGGGCATAGTGTCATAGGCGTGGTGGCATGCTGTATCCATACATTTTGCAGTGATGGGGTAAGCCGAAACATAACATAGCAGAGCGACGAGAGACCAATCCGCAAGCGCAGCTCAACGGCCGCCCTTGCCCTTCATCTGCTGCTTCGACACCCGGGGTGCAGTCGACACGGGTGCACGGCCAGCAGGCTAACCACCAGAACGTGAGCACACGTTGCTACGTCCGGCAAACGAACAACGCACCTTCTTCTCCTTCTTGTTCTCCTTCTCCTTCTTCTCTGCCTTGGCCTTCTGGATGGCCGCCGTCCGCTGCTGCTGGCGGACCAGGGCTGTCTGGTTCCGCCGCGCAGCGATGGCGGCGAGGTCGGCGCCGACGATGCCACGCTGGTGCTTCACGGTGCGGCGTGAGCGCTTCTTCGCGACCTCCTCCGTGATGCCCTTCTTATGCATGCGACGGTACACCTGTGTCCAGGCGATCTTGCGCGGGTTCTTGCGCTGGAGGAAGAGCGACTCATTCTTGCCGTTGGCGAAGCGGAAGATCTGCGGGAGTGTGAGGAAACGGAAAGGAGGCGGATGGGAGGATATGAACCTTGTTGTCGCCCCGGACGAAGAGCTTGCCCTTCGAGGGGTAGATACGGTAGCCGGAGAATGTGTCGATCTCGACCTTCTGTACTCCGTAAAACCCATAGTCAGAGACACAGCTTTAAACGGGCGGTAGGAGACGCACCATCTATATGGAACAACGCGCAAGGCGATCGTCGTCAGTACGTCCCTTCCAACCAACGCAGGAGAATACGAGGCCAGCGTCATCAGCCACATCCATCCGCCATCCATCCTCTTCCGACGGATTCCCCCGCACGTCCAGCAACTCGTTCGAAAGCCCTTGTCCTCCGCATTCCACGGAACGCAGCCCGTACAGTGCATCAGCAGAGATTCGTGCTCACCTTGAGGATTTGCCAGGGATGTTGTGGACGGCACTCTCCCAACGCTTGCCAGATTCCATTTCAGTGACAAATATTTGGTTTCGGTGGCGCCTCCGGTTGCCGGCGCTTACGACTGAAGTACCACCGCCTGCGGCAGCCCACAGCTCTAAGCGCTGCCTCTCACTTAGACAACTCCTTTGTGTCCCCGATGTCTCAGAGAAAACACAATCTTTCCACAGTGTACTGGAGTATAAAAACTGATTGATATCTGTGTTCAAGGGTATGGCATCTGGCTGGGTTCTCGCCACCATGACTGCGTTCGATCCTATCTGAATCCGGAGTCACTCGTGGGTCTCCTCCTCTGCTACCGCATGTTCTCAGTGGACCGCACCTACAGGTCATCATGGACGCGGTTCACACTTGGTGATCTATCAAGTGTGACTACGTCGCTCTCAATCCAGGCCGATTTTTCAAGGTGGGCTTCGTATGGTTCTTAAGTTTCTCTTCGTATCAATGTTATGACGGTGGCTGTATGCTGCGCCGACCTGACGCTCGCGGGCTTTATGGTCTGCAACGGAGACTACGCCGACCTCTACACCCGGTGGTACTTACCATGATTGTGCCAAAAGAGGGCGAGTAATGGGAACGTGACGCGCAGCCGCCATTTGTTGAAAGCCGTGCCATACGTTGCAACACCAATCTCTACCCTTATGCACACATGGTGCATAGCGGTACTTATCAGGCTCAGGATCCACTGCGAGTAGCCGCTTCTTCCTCGGTTTCAGTGCCGCCGAGTCCCATGCCTCTCTGCAGAGCTAGAAAAGAAGGCTCACATCTTATGAGAGGAATGATCGTAGCACTTATTTTCAAAGCCTATGTTGACTTTGAGTCAGTTACTGAACAAGGGCACGAAACGAAGATGCAAGGCAGTACCAAGCCTAACGCTGGCCAGCGCTCCTTTCCGTAAGTCATTCTTCAAGTTAACAGTTTTGAGGGCAACGAGGCATTCGAAGCTCTGGCCAACGAACCACGACCCGATTCTTTGTGTCTGCTGAGTCTGTCACAACAAGTCTCCTTTCATCTGAGGCGCGTCCGTCCTTCGGCGACAGTCGTTTTGTTCCGTATGCTGACGAGGAGTAACGCTGCGTGGGTTCGGCAGCGTGCCGTGGTGTCTCCTGAATCTGACCGCTTCCCAGGTCTCATAGAGCATGACAACAAATAACCGCGAATGTGCCATTTGCATTGGCGACAGACGCATCCCTGTTAAGATGGAACCACCTTTCCGTGGCTATTGATGTATGAAGGACACAGCGCAGGACACTAGACGTGTTGGGAGACACTATTAATTAGTCCTTTGTGCTATATGGTGAATCTATCTCTGATCTACGTTGTATGTACACCAACAATACTGCTGTGTTACTTTGGCACTATTTGAGCACTGTTGTAGATGGTCCCTCGCTGTAGATCTCCCGCCCTGCGTCCATTATGAGTAAGAGATGCCATACGATCCGCTGAACTTGAATTCGCCGGTTTCTGACCATCGAACATTTACATGGTCACCCGTTATGTAAAGGGTATTATACCTGTATTAATAAAGATGCTGAATTACGCGCATATTACAGGGTGATGATTCCAAGGACATACCTCGCATGGCCTTCGCAGTTTCCAATGAGATCCTGGAACTCAGCCTTTGAGAACTTCTTCTGTTTAAACGTGGGCGGACCGTCCAATCCCATAAGAACGCCAAAGACCGCAGGGTCAGGACAAATCCCGACATACGTCCACTTGGCGGAATTTGTCTTGCAGGACGGCCTCCACTGTGCGGATGAACTAAATATGTGAGAAGAAAAGTAGAGACGTAGCACAGTATGAACCCATCGTCATCTGTTTCTTTATACCGCTCTGCGCAGCTTTCCTGATCTTCTCTGCGGCATCCTCCAGCTCCTCTTGTGTCTTCTGCCTGACTTCATTCACGGCGACACCTGAAGTTGCAGCTCCGCCGCTCCCACCTTCCCTTCCAAATATTTGGCGTATTGGGCGAGTCGTACCAGTAATTCTCGCACGTCTTCGTCTTCTTCTGGAATGGCATATGTTGCCGGAGTGGCCAGCACTGCGGACACGAGCGCTGCGGCGGGCGCGTAGTCAACGTTACTTCGAGCTTTCTTGGAAGTCGACGCGACTCCATCGGTAGACTTGCGTTTAGGAGGCATTATGCTATTTTTGTGCAAGTGGTGGACTGGTCTGAGTAACCAGGCTAACAAAAATTCAGAATGCGGAGGGGAGAAAGGAGTAAAAGAGGTCGAGGCGATGTCGCGTCGCGCTACGCGACCTCGGGAGTCGAGCTGTAGACCGACGCGTTGCGTCACGCGATTGTCACAGTCACACTCGTCTGAGTTACCGACGTCCGACTTGTACTTTGTGAAGCCGTCGCTTTCAGCTCGCATTATTCACCTATCCGGTGTTAACGTTCAACACCGCATTCACCTGGAAGTATCAGCATCGATCCGGCGAGGGTGTGTACATGCACATTCATCATAGACTGCTCGACGTACTATGACGCATCACGCGGGCTGTACTAAAGCGTTGCGAGCAATAATAAGGGGTCCGGCTCATACTGGTCTCATTAGCGCGGATTTACTTATAAGTAAGCAACGTCGTCGGCACCGGAGGACGATCGTACATGCCCATTTTTGTTTGCTATGACCCTGTTCATACCCTCTTTGGGTTGCCCTGGATATCCTATCATCGCTCTCTTCCCTGTTCTCAAGTGCCCCATGCCTTGCAGCATCGATGTGGCTCTGAGTTATATTGGCTGAAACGAACCTGTAAATCTACAACGCACACCAATGGACATAATTTGACAGAGTCACGAACGCAGTTCGGGGAGGAAGATCTGGCGCCCAGTGACATTTATACGTGACGTCAGCCTCTGATAAATCCGTAGGATTGGCTCTACATAGCGCGGGACGAGAGTGTATTAGATGACGAACTAGATAAGCCCTGTCGGCACATAGAGCTCGGTCACCAGGAGCGGGCAGGTGGTTCGTTGATCGGCGAAGCAGGTTTTAATTGAAGAAGACGAAGAGAGGCGGACGCCAGATGCTGCCAGTAAATACACCTGCGTTGTCTAGGCGGAGGCCAGTGCTTCGAAATTCAAACACCAGTTGATGGAAATCTAAAGGTAGGGGATGCGGCAGTAATCCCCGAATTCGACTGGGTGGAGAGAGTGAGAGCGTAACTCGCGGAACTAGTAGACATTAGTAGTAGGGACGCATTGCGGAAGAGAAGTCGCTCCAGAGCAAGTCCAGTCGGATGCTCAGGTATGAAATATGAGGTCAAAATGAGGGTGGGCCTGGCGTCGAGATTGCAAAAAGCGATGGCCTCGAGGACGACCCTGTGTATTCATCTTTTCCATAATTCTCGCCTCGATCAGCAGCAACTCAGCCTTTCCCCGTTCGTGTGAGGACACCGGCCTTTCACCACATGGTGCGATGGACACGAGGAGATCGAAATGCCAATGGGTTCCCGCGCAGACATAAGGAGAGCGGCTCTGGGCCCGGATTTATGACAGACGCACCGGATACGAAGGCGTTGAAGTAACCTGCAGTACGGTCCTGGCAATTGTGGAAACACTATATATCAAAGATAGACCGCTCTGTCAGCGTGACATAGACGAATTCGCGCACATGCTCTGAGACAATAGACTCACTACTTCGCCCACCATGTCACCTGAAAGTGAAAGCTCACCTCAGGTTCGACGCTCGCGCGAGGGGCATGCGCAATGCCGGGCCCGGGTTGGTCTTGTGATAAACAACCGCTGGGCAGCTCCGGCATCCTGTGCACCGCTGTCAGCGATACCGCCCCGACGCGAACAGAAATGTGATTGGCAAGTGCCCGTGCTGCGCCGCGCCGACGCTGCGAGGCGCGATGAATAAGGCCAGGGCGCCCCACGCCAGAGCTGTGCCGGAGCAAGAGGTGCAAAGCGTCAATTGAGGGAGTTACTAGGGAGCTTGTGTCCATCATCTTGGCCATGCCGTAACTCGAGTGGCGCAGGCTTGTCATTTTGGCACACGCAGGGCTGCCGAGTTGTGGGAAGGCTGTTCCTGTGAGGTGGCTTTATCGGGGAGGCTCGGAGACTCGGCTTGCGTCCACCTATGTCATTTATGAGTCATGACGATGAGAGCGGTGGTTGAGGCTGAGCAGGGAGTACTCAGGGATGTCCGGGTGCCTGTGTCGGTAACTGAACACTGTCGTCGATTTGGGGTTTATGGAGTTGTGAGCTCGAGGTGGCAATCAAGTCCTGTATGTCTGATGAGTATATGCGGTCGGATGTCGGCCGCGCTTCGTACTTGTACATTGAACATACATACTGATGGAGCCCTCACCGACTTAGAGCTGTGTAGTCGAGAGTAGCGATGAAATACGAGCCAGAGTTGTGTGTGCCAGGCTCGCTGGGTGCTCAGCTGCAAATGAGAGCAGGGCTTGTCCACTTTCTCGGTTTAGTGCTCAGTGTGCGTATTCAACCCCGAGCCGAATACCTAGCGCCAACGTCAGAATATACCCCTGCCGAGTCAGATTAAGATCAGCACATACTCCCAAAGCTGTCGTCCACACAACCGTTCCGCAGAAACGCAACTCCTGACAGGATTCCGTTCAAGTTGTGTCTCGCCACTATTCGGTGATGTGCTTGTCAGTACGTTTAATAAATTTCATTAGTAGCTAATTCATCAACCCTGCAGCGTCATCGGGGCAGATTTACAAGCAACGTAGTCGGCACCGGAGTTTACCACCAGGACGGTCGGCCCTGGTCATACCCTGTCTGGGGTCATCTGGATATCCTACCGTTGCTCTCTGCCCTGCTCAACATCTTGCCACATCGATCTGGCTCTCGGCTGAAGGGAGCCTGAAATTCAACAATGCGCACCTCCAGACTGCCGACAAACCACAGGGCTCAGGCTCTCTCTCTGAATCCCGCATCGCACGCTGAAGGCATCCTGATGCACACACAATGTGCGAGATCTGCTAGCAGGAGAGTGAGGATAGTCCATAGGCATATGAAGCACGGTCTCCACAATCAAGTAGCTCGACCAGTCCACGCATCTCATTCATTCGCAGTGCGCCCAAAGGAAACCGACAGACGGCCGTCCAACGCCTCAGACGCATCTATTCCAAAGGGACGACCAGTCAGCGAGGTACCTCGGAGGGCAGCCTTACGAGGGGACTTACAGGCGTGCTTCAGAATCAGATCGCGCTCCCTCTCTTGCACGACGCGCAACTTCTCCCGGATCTCTACAAAAGACAGCGGTTGAGCACTGATCAGGGTTGGGTGACAGAGGGTACTTAAGGTGCTCACCGTCGTTCTGTGCGTGGTGGAGGGTTACGCAAGCCTTATGTTGCGCGAGGAGGTCCTTGTATTCCGAGATCGTCTGCTCCGTTGGGGCTTCGTACTGTTCCCGGGAGCAACGGATGGCCGTATTCGAATGCTGGTCCGGGGGAGGTCTACATTGGGTCATGTTGTCAGATTCGAGAACAGAAGATGAACACAGAAAAGGACTGAAGTGGGACAGTCATGCAGGTGGGTCATGATCACATCCGCATGCAAGACCGTGAGGGCGAAGTGATCATACAAGGTGGTCAGACGTGATACGATGCGTAGACGGGCCTGAAAGGCAAGGTCGATCGGCGACTTACGGTTGCACCAGCTCAACCTTCGAACTGCAAGACGGGCAAGGCACATCAGGACTGGTGCGTATATCAGGTGTACATGAAGTGCGCTTACATCTCCAGCGACTCCAACAGCTCCGCCGCGTCCTGACTACGGAGAAACTCGATTTGCTCCCGGAGTTTCTCAGCAGTATCATCCTATCGCACATCGAAGCCGAGACGTGAGCGCACACAACAACGCACAAACGGGGACGTACCTCTTCGTCGTCTGCGCCCAATAGCCACCTACAATGCACCTTCGCCTCGCTCCAATCCTCGAGCGTCGTTTCCTGCGGCGCGGGGAAGGGCAAGAAGCGCAGATCGCGCTTCGTGAATTGAGTGAAGAAGTTACAGTGGTTTGTCCTGCGGCTCCTCATGTACGCGGCCTTGCTGCCATTAATCCGGTAGTGGATGTAGATCGAGATGTAAGTTGGCCTTGAGTTCATGCTAAGGCTATGCTAGAGCGATGATCCAAGGTTTGAAATAGCCTTGAACTTGAAACGGAGGGCAGCGACGCGAGGTGATAGAAATAACGAAGGGAGGGAGCGGCGTATGAGGGCGGCTGTCAGCCGCTACTTATTCGAGTTGTCAGCCACGGACAGGGGCCAGCACTGGTCTTGGATGAAATGAACGCACCAGGACATCACCTGCAACGTGGCACTCGTCGAACTGTCCCGTTATTTCTCGGACGATATCCTAGCCGACTGGCTGGCCTACATCGTTAGTTGAGGTGTGAGAGTACTAGTGCTTTTGGAATGCGTCAGTCATTCTCTCCGACACATGCCGCCACCTGTTTCCTCCATGAAAACGCTGCGAACTCTGCATCGAGAGGTCCAGAAGCGCATTGCGGCCCTGTTCACAGAACGGCGCCAAGGAGCCCCGTAGGTGGTAGTGGAGCCTGTTTAGACGATTTCGACATGAGTGAATGAGCCGCGAGGCCCGGCCGATCGGTGTGCTTAACCTGACAAGCTAATGTCATGCTCTCGAGACACTACGATCGACGCATTCTGAGATCTGAACTAACGATTCTGACAGTTCTTTTTGTCAGCGTGTACGCAGGGACGAAAGCGTGCAGAACATACGGGACCCATTGCCGCCTTTTCTAACATGTCACAGGATTGGATAAACATGGTGCTTCTCCTCCAAAAGCACCGTGGTAATGGGCCGACTAGGATACGCTTCTGCGCCAAACACAGTTTGCTGTACGTCGATACGTATGCGATGCGCAATGAAGGCAGCAAGAGACAATTGATGTAGGCCAAGGTTATGTTACTGGAAAAGAAGAACAAAGTGCCGACGTCGATACCTGGCACTTCAGTGTCTGAGTACCAGCATATCGAAGCAGTACTGGACCCGGTTGGGCGCTCATTCGATCGACCATGGGCCGCCCGGCACGGTATGACGGAGCATGGGACACCTGTTCGCCAGTCCGCCTTGACCATCGACGACCCGTCGGCCTCGAAATCCTCTAGAACGTCTCGTTCCGACGCACTCACGACTTGCTTTGCCCTAGTAGCTCACGATCAGTGATGCAATGCTTCTCAGCAGCATACCTAGGTCTCCGTAGCAGTATACCATTTGTCAATAGCTGGTAAAGAGCGAATCAAGTGCCCATGTCGTCCTCGCTCCAGAAAAATGACGTGCGCAACGACGAGCCCCCTGCACATATGCGCAGAGATGGAATGGGGCTCGAATATGCTGTCCAATCCTAATAAAGCTGGCGACCGGCGATGGAGCTGCCACACCTGGTAGCTGCAATGATGAGGGGCATTGTTGTGCCCGTCCTCATCTCGAATGACCTTCACCAGGATTCGCATTGACGTTCACAGACCTTCGATTGAAGAGGATAGATACGACCGTGACGAAATTAACAATGAGCTCGAGTCAGTTGCCGACGAATCGGACGATGATTCAAGCTCAAGTTTGGGTTGCGACCGGCGACCGCGAGCACGTGGCCTTGGCTGACACGGTCTCCGAGACGCGCGACTCGTGCTACCGTCCTTGCCTCTTGCATCTTTTAATCGCTCGCTTTCTCTAGGTCCTCGGTCCGATCCACGCTCCTTTCGCGATGCCTGCATTTGCCATCAACATCACCTATTCTGGTCTCAAGGCGAAGTACTTGCAAGCGTACAAACAGCGGTCTGGCGGGTTTCCGAGGGCCTTCCTCAGGGACGACATCAAGACTCTCCGCATGCCACTACCTAAGCTGGTCTACCTCTTGGACTGGGAGCAAGGCCAGCTGATGTGCTACTGGGAGAAGGAGGAGAATGACGTAGGGGTGAGCATGCGAACGCCGCGGTGGGCGAGACCAGCTAATCACGTTCTACTCAGCGCGCTATCGTCGACGGAGTACGCGAACGATTCGAAGCCGTGCGCGAAGATACTGCATTTCTTGGCGCGCTTGAAATGTATGTGCCTTTTCGCGCTCTGGCTGTAGTCCACTATCCAACGCACTGCGATATCATACGGCTGTCACCCACTATGTACGACTCTGCGTGTGGTGCGTTGCAGAGCCCAGACCGACTCTGTGATCTCAGATCATCCCCGCTTTTACCTAAACGGTTTCAAACTTTACTCACCATCGATCCACAGTTCTCAGATGGGAGAAGCACCGACCAGCCCGTGAGTATCCTCCAGTTTTTAGTAGAGTGTGCATCTAATGTCGTTGCGCCAGGCTCCCAGAGTCCCTCATCCCAGGAGTTCCCGACACCGTCACGTTCAAACGCAAACGTCCTGCATTAGCTCCCAAGGGTGTCCTCTGGCCACCTGAACCTGAACCCAAGAAGCCCCGGCTCCAGCCACCCTCTCAGGCAGTACTTGACGACCACTCGGAGACCGGAATCACTTTCTCGACTGGTCCTCTGCCAGTAATGGGCTCTCAGATCCTCAACGACGCTCGTGTGCCACTTGCTCCTATCGTGAACTCGAACGCTGCCCGGTCTGGGCCTGCTACGAACTCTGCGCGGCTGGGATCTACTGGGTCGACGACTCCTGGTGCGGCTGGCTCTGCGGCTCGTAGAACTAGACAGTCATCCATGAAGAGAGAGCTTAAGGAGGAACTGCCACCGATGTTTCTGCCTCCAAGGTTCCGTCGCAAGGTGAAGGCCGAAGTCGAACAGGATCCCCGGCGCAACCTGATGCACGAAGCGACGACATTGAGGCGCGAGATCATGGAGACCTACCAACGCGACGTGAAGCTCGTCGCTGAGCACACGCGTAAGCGGTCCTTTCTCCCCGAGTCTTCGACTGACTCATGCACCGCGCGCAGGTATGCAGAAGGAGGTCGCGCTGACCGAGCGGCGAATTTGGCGCCTGGAAGGCAAGATCGTAGGTCAGTGCACTGTTCCGCCGGACGCCTGCCTAGTGACCGTGACGCTGATATTGTGCCACGCAGTGATCGCGGAAGAGTGCGCCTGGAAGTTCAAGGACGAGCTCCATGTCGATCCCGAGCGATACTTCCGCGCATGTGAATCACATCGTCGATGTGGATTGGATGCTTAGCGGCCTCTTGTGGCAGCTGCGTCGAGGAATATCTTGTACGATGATATGTTGTCTGCGTACTCTTTTGTATCCGTTTCCGTCCTTTGTTGTTATTCGAAGTCTCGAAGCGCAATCTGAGAATGATTGTGTACACTAAGTCCAGGACTTCCAAGTATCATCACGCAGTCGGTCAACAAGACCGTCCACCAAGAGCCGTGTGAGGATGCGTCTGAACTCCAGGAGCATCTATGTTCTCTCAGGGAATCATCGTCACCCCCATTAGACTCGGACACATTAGTCCGTGCGCTACAAGTACATAAGTAGTCACGGTCGCCGTGAGCGTGACTCCTCGACCTCTCTTCCTTTCGCACCTCTCCTCTCCTCAGGCCTCAGCCCTTCTCTCTCATGACCATTCAATTGTATCTAATCTAAACCATCGCTTTCTGATCTACACTTCTGTATGCGTCGACGGCATGAGACTCAAACAAATTCACGTCGGTCCAATTCATGTACAACTGCCAGATCGAGTGACTGGGCCGCATGTCAAGGTTACAAAGAAAGGTGAGTGCGGCTTTCATCGTCCAGATCAAGTGTAATCTCTGGTAGTCTGGAATCATAATAGTGTATGAGCACTGCACGGCATGGGCGAGATATGTAAATCGGAAGCGGTACATGGGCATAACCTGGCCTGACAGGGTATGACTGCGTCCCTAATTCCTGTCTCACCAAGAATTGAACACTCCACCTCCAAGTCTTCCTATTCTAGGAGCTTTCTAGTCAGCGATCAAGTCATGAACACCGGCAGGACGCGCTGCGGTGGTCGTGGTTCGGTTCAAGTCCGTTGAACTCGAACCACGACCAGCGCGACACGCCCCCTCCAGCATGTTTTAGACCACTGTATAATCGGAGATATCCAAGGTGTTCTACCGCATATACGCAGTCCGCAAGACTGTCCTTCTAGATTTATTTGACTTTGCACCATGTTTACGAACAACCGTAACGTTTGGCATCCTCAGTGTTGTAGTCGTGCATTATGATCATGGCCAATCATCGGAAGTACCTCGGTGTACCCTACAGTGTGAAAACATTCTCATGCATTCGCATGTAGGCAGTGTACTTCTCGCGAAACAAGTCATCTAATTATCGTTGTCCAATTCACACGCTCGTATGAGGACTGAAGAGTGTCAAAGCAGAGTGATAGCACACCAGGGACAGTGGCTGTGACCCGCTGTGATCTCGTGTATGCCGACAGCGAACAGCATCAAGCAAAGTGTTGATAACGCGAGAACTCCTGTGCGTCGTGTTCCTTTGGCAGGTTGTTGCCGCGTCCATAGTATGGCAGAGCTCCGCAGAGAGCTTGACGCATTGAAGATGGCGAACGACACGGAAGGCGCGGAGAAATCAAGTAGACAGGAGAAGCCGAGTCAGGATCTGGCGGGTACGTGGTCAATCGAATTGGGTGGTACGCTGACATGGAACATTGTCAAGCCTAGCTATAGCGAGATGCAACAGGCCGCCAAGAGTCGCGCGAATTACGTGCACATGCGTGAGTACCAACCCGTCAATCTAGTGCGAAACGCCCTGCTCACCGTTCGCAATCACAGAGCTCGACGATCTATCTTTTAGATACCACACTTCAGTGGACAACGCAGACATTGGCTCTGGGTAAACCAGCTGCAATCTCTGCTATGCTTCATTGTTGGAGTCGCTTCAAGATCTGGAGAACCGACTCGGGAACACGAGTTCTACTGTGCGGGTTCAACGTTCAACAATGACGTGGATATGTGCTTCAGCAGCATTGGGAGCGCTGCGGGGATGTCAATGCAACTCGGAAGTTATACCTCTACCTCCCTGTGTAACCTAAACGTCGTGCTCCTTGAAACATTGCCCGACCTTGCACACAGGCCACTCGTCGCTTCAAAGCCGAATACAGAGTCGTATTGCCCTGAGCAATATCCTGGGTTGTGCGCGGTCCGCAACGGTGACTAGAATGGTCTTCGTTGGGTCGTAAGTCAGTCCACCGTAACAGTGACTCATACTGATTACTTGCATCTTCACCTAGGCTACACACGATACCGATACATTTACTCGATAGAACGTGTACTGCCGCATCGCTTTCCCAAGACTCCACTGAGTACGGCGGTCTTATGCACAGTCATCGAGCTTTCGCTATGCGGAGCGAATAAGTCTTGCTGATTATGACAGTAGATTGTCGGCGCAACGTACCTCGCCCTCTTCCCTGGGGTCAGCGCCCTATGTTTGCAGCACCGTGTTCATCGGTATGGTCTGTGCTTATCCCGTAAACACTGGTTGGCTCCACGCCTAAAAAATATTGTTACTCGAAGTTAAACGGCGCATATAGTAGAGAACCATGCATGGCACACCTGAGGTTTCCTCAGTGTCCAGAGTATCCTTGGGCTTAAACCTCAGGCTCGACAGCTCAATGGAAGAGCTCTTGATCCCGTGATTTCCGGAATACGTGTTGTTTGAATCCATATAGATATCAATCTCGGATGCTTCTCGTAGATTGATCAATAAACGAGACATCAGGACCAACTGAAGTCTGTTATGAAACGTCAGTACTTGCGGTCATCGGGTTGTATAGCAATGCGGATACTCACGGTATGTCCAAATTGACGAGGGAGCTAAGGCTCTACATGTCGCGTAAGCTAACAGTAATCAAGGCCGCTGATGAGTGCGCCCAGAAATTCAAGGCGTCATACTTTAAAGCGCAGGCTAATGACGTAAAGAGTGACATTCAGAGAGCATAGTGCGCTGATACTGTGTCAGTGTATAACTCAATGCCTATATCGAAAAGCCAGTGACGTACAGGAAATATGCCGTCCCTAAATAACACAATTGAAATGAACGTCGTAAGTTGGGAGTCTTAGATCATAGTTAGGGACGTACCATCCCTGAATAGGAGCCAGCTAAGATTCGAATGTGACCAAAACGACCTTGGCCTTCGCAAACGGATGATCGAGACTGTGCGCACCCATGTTGCGACGACCACAACCGCGGCGGCAATTGTGTCGCAAATCATCGCAGCTAGCTTTCCTGAATTGTAGGAGATGGAAGATGAGGCTCGATGAGGAGTGAGGGTATACCATTGGCCGCCTACATTACCTCTAGAGGATAAAGCTTTTGTCAATGTTTTTCTCATTCATTAAGCAATACATACTTTAAGATCCTGGTTGCAGAGATATCCATTACCCCCCAGCACATCCATAAGGACTTCACCCGTATAGACCGATATGATGTTCTCGAATCGAAGTACTGAAAAGTGTTTGAGTGGGACGATCGGTGTATCTTGCAGACATACGCACTGCATTCAAACCAATATTCACTAAACTCAATAGTGACACAACTATAGTCCAAGTCCATCGACCGTAGCCGCCGCCAGTAAGTGCATATGCGCGTATGTTCGTGACCGCTGTTGAAGAGGGGCACATACGTCAGCGGACGTCTAGAGCGCCCGAGAAGAGCCTCGAAACTTCACCCGATAAAGTCAGGTATCCGAGATACCAAACTGCGAAAGAGAAGTTATACAATGAAGTACAGCTGTGCACTTCCGTGTCAGCTATCTCATTTGGCCCGCGCTTCATGTCACGCACTTGTCAATCTTTAGACGAAGGATCCGGTAAATTAGAAAAGGCACTCGGAAGAGAAGCTGCTCACAGATGCGTCGTGCTGGGAACGGAAGGTTGTGAAGGCAGTGCTGATGATGTATCCGAGGACAGATGCTCGCAAGAAGAATAATGCAAGTCTGGAGACGACAGGTCCCCGTCGGCACCATATGGTGTCGACCTCACTACCAAGCGTAAGCAGGTAGTCGTAGGTGAGAAAGGCTGTATCTCCCGGGCAGTGAGCCTTCTGGAATTTATCATCTTGTACGAGTACTGACCAACAGTCGCTGCATTCAGACAATTCTGAATGAAGCTAGACAGAATGCATAGACTTGTAGCGGAACAGAGAACATGGATACCTAGCACTCACATACTCTCCACGTAGCTTACTGCCACTGCTGGCGTAATCCTCGACATGACGGGCGACCTAGAGGCGGCGATGCGCTGCGATGTTCCCCATGACCTTGAACCACACTACTATATGGCGCTCAGTACGATCATCTGTACTAAAGGTTTATCATTAGTTCAAATGGGAGTGCAAAGATCCGTCTCAGTATGGACCGAACACTCACATTGAGGCACCACCATGCTGATTTTGCTGTTCAATGTCAGAAATGGCAGAAGCGGCGGCGGGGAAGTAGTGTTACCCGAGAGCATAGGTCACTTACGTGATGATATATGCTGGTTTTTGAATCCGATATGAGGCGTACACATCAAATCTGCATCAAACCTTGGCCTTCCAGGATATAACGAGACATCTGCTGTGCGAAGTGGTTGTCGTTGGAAGATGGCAAGGTGCAAGCGTTCTGTACTAGCGTAGCCACAGCGGTCACGGGACTTGCTGAGGGTAGCGTTTACATGATGACGTGTCCTTACTTACCTTGTCTCTTCTCTCGCTGTATCGTTGTTCTCTCGTCGGCAGATCTGTAAGTGTGCGAGGGTATGATATGGTGGCGAGATATCGATAGTTGACCGTCCCAGGCTATCCGTGCCTACATACCCAACTGGTACATCCCCTCTTCTGAAGAACCGGGCAAACAATAGGCGTCATGGATTCCCTAGACCGGGCGTCTCTGTGCCAAGTGGAAAGTCAAAGATGTACATAATAATTCAACGAAGAAGACCATTGTAGATGCAACCTTGGCGAAGGAGACTGCATATGACTAGGTAAATCGCCTGGATGAAATCTCGTGGTGAGCGCGCTTGCATGTCTCTACTGCCGGTGATCCATATCTTTTCAGCTTCTATTTAAACAATAGCTCAGCCATCGAGTGAAGTATCATACGCCAGCTAAAACTTGACGGCGGCTGAAGACGCTGAAATGCCGGTCACCATTCAATATCAGCCCTGATTAGACGGGCGCAACGCCGCAACTATTCAAAAGTCAGATGACTAGTGCTGCAATCAATCACCAAGAACGGCGTGTGGCGCTTTAGGGTGACTCCCTGAAGTCTGCGGCGTGATGCACAACATGTATGAGGAGCTGAAGTGGTATGGAACCTTGTGATTGAGTGTGCCTTCAGCACGATTGTCTCCCGAGCTGAGCTTGCGAGTGAGCGTCACGCTGTCGGCTTAGCCCACTTGGTGCGAGGGTGTTAGATGACAGGCTGAGTACCTCAACAAGCCGGAAACTACCCGATCCAAGCTTGCTGGCTCCACGAGTACCACGGTTCGTTATATAGCGAGCCATATTCTCCGTTGCTCGATGCACCCCATGCTCCAAGGGAAGACTGGAAGGACAGGAAATAAAGGGACATCATGCGAGACTTTCGACGCTATAGCATCTTGGTTCCCGTACATCCCTCAACAGCCTGAGGCACCGTAGACTCACGCAAATCCAACGAAGGATAACCCACCGTACACAGAACATGGTGTTCCGAATTTGACTAGTTTACCTTCTGCGATGCAGGATAAGGACAAGAGATAGTCCGGGGATGTGTATTGCCCCGGACCTCGTGACGACAGGTAGAGCAGCTTGGATTACTTCCGATGTGTATTAGGCTGGATCTGGTTGTGATGCGGAGAACCTGTGTAAACTACGTAGTCACTATGTACCTAGTGAGCGCTGACGCAGCGTGACTAAATGGATCCTCCTCCTCCTCCTCCTCCTCCTCAGGCTCAGGCAAACGTGTGATTCGCTGCGTTGTGTCGGACCATCGCATCGGCACTTATTTTGGCCCTGCCTGTTGACCGAGATGACATTCCATGTTTTTCCAGTGTGTTCTGCCTGCTGGAGGGGGAGTTCAGTAGAGATGGGATCTGGCCGTGCGGAATTTGAGATCGCCGCTGAAACCATTGCCTCCGGGAGAATCGAATGCCAGCCACACGCCTGGGCTCCACCAGGCATCCAGATTTATTTGGCACTGTGGCGCATCGTCGTACTGCGTGCCATCCACTTCGGCTCTGCATTAACCACGTTGCGTCTCCCATTTTACCGTATGACGACGTCCAGCTCCCCTTCTTAAATGGTTCATGCATACCAGTAGTAGGAGGTCATTGCTCAGTACTCCAGTACTGGGCGAATCTTCTCCGAATGACTGTTGAAACGTGGACGCGTGATGCCGAGTCGACGACGTCCGCGATCACTCCGTGTCCCGTCAGTGTGCCGGGTGCTTCGCGTTCCTTGTCGTTCACCTTACCTCGCCGCACGTCGTTGAGCCGGGAAATGCCGCCATGACGAGGATGTATGGCCGCCGCCGACGCGACCGAACTTGAACACGAACCAAGACAATCTCAACGCGTCCGTTATATCCCTGTGTCTGCGACACCCTTGTTGTGCAACCCTACTTTATTTCATTCTATAATCTTGTGTAACGTCGCGATGCCCTCAGTTGCTACCGCTCCCCTCTTCCCGCAGAACCGACTCCTCTACCGGATAACTGGAGTCGTCCAGTTCGATACCAGCAACGTCAACTCCTGGGCGCAATGGACAAACGTGCGCCGTCTGTGCGCGGATCACGCAGTGCCGGAGCCAACGACCATCATCAGAGCCACGTTTAACAACCAATCGACTTGGTGCATCTGGGATGGCTCGCAGTCAATCATCGCAGTGAGTGGTGTGCGTCTGGTTCACACAAAGATATCGCTGACCTACGGTGAGACAGATGGTAGAACAAGCTACGAAGGGGTTCCTCAATGTCGCAGACGCAAGCACACTTCGAATTTGCTATGGCATGTGCGTATCCTTTGGCGAGTGCCGGAGGACTGGTCATTCAGCTGACCTCATCGTTCACAGTACGTCCATTGAGGTCTCCAACGTACAACTGGTTGGGCAAGTATTACCGTGTTCCGCCTTCCACGTCGCACTCACGGCGGTTCCGCAGCACTCCGACAGAGCCTATCCGAACCGAGACAACAATCACTGCGGGCTCCAAGCGACCATTGTCGCCTACACATGGCGAGCAGTCAGACCGGAAGCGTCCTCGGAACGGGAGTCTGGCACGCAAGACGTACTCCGAGACAATGACTTACCGACAGCAAGCGGCTCTCCTTACGGCAGGGTGCCCCCACGACATCTTTCATCGCCCGCCACGCGCTGCTCGCAGTACCACAACTGATCCTGTTGCTGGTGTAGAAGCTGTTAGTGCTCCTTCTGATCAGCTGGCATCTCGCAATGCACAGGAGCAAACCCAGGATTCGCAGATGGGCACGTCCTCCGCCCTCAAGTGCCCTAGCGCTTCCTCCACCACGGCTCGTACCGGTTCCGCCAGTCGTCCCGAACGCCAGGTAGCCTCGACAGCAACCCCACGTCGCGTCAGTCGACTCTCGCGTCTCTTCTCTTTCCGCACGACCAAGAACAGTCGCAAGGCGCTTGCAAACAGGACATCGACTGCTTCAATCACGGCAGCAGTTCCCACTATGACCGATGCGTCCGCAACGACCTCAGACGCTTCCACGGACCTCTCAAACACCGATTGGGCTGCTGGCTTCGTCTCGGTCATGCAGTACAGGCGGCTGGAACAGGACACCGAAGATATCCGCAGGAAGATCGCTGCGAAGAAACGAGAGAACGCGGAGCTGCTCTGCTGTATAGCAGAGCAGAATCAATGTGAGTGGATCGAGTCGTCTCGTCGCCATGCTTCCACGATCGGGGCTGACGAGCATCGTTGATCGCGGCATACTTGTGGATACTTGAAGTGCTCCGCGAGGCAGAAAATTTACGAAAGGAAGCGGGAAAGAAGGGAAATGTTGAGGATGAGAAGTGGAAGGTTAGAGACGTGGCATACAGCGCGAAGGTTGAAGGTGGGTCCTCACCGTATTCCCTCTACACAAGTCTGAGTGCTGAATCGCTGGGCTTGCGCGCAGCTTTGCAGAGGCGGATCGAACAAATTCGCACCACGAACGGAGGTGGGATGCCTGTCCTTCTGTCGTATGCACCCTGTGGCTGACTCGGTCGTACGCGATGACTAGCACAGCAGGCGAGGTGGAGCGTCTCTTCGTGGAAGACCTCCAAGTGGCTCTGAGGAGTCGAAGTCAGTGGATCATCCCTATCTCATGTATGGATGGGGCCCGGGGGACTAACGTATCCACAGATCTGAACCGTTCGTACAACGGGAAACGAGATCGGAGCCTGCTCCATCTGCGGTTAGCATTGCGCGGTAGTGTGGATAGGCGATCCGCGAATTGTAGACACATACTATTCCTTCATTACTATAGACGATGTAGCTGTCCCTTGATTTGTTTTAGTAGGAGTTTAGATGGATGTAATGCAGCACATTCTACGTACTAGGCCTGCGAAGGACATTTGAACTTTGAACGCCAGTTAGCGGTACTTGTAAACTCGTGGTACTCTGAAAGACCTATCGTCAAGAACTTGGAAATCGATGATCATCCCACACACCTTAGTTTATCAAGCTCCTGGCCGCGGACTTCGCCACTTGGCAGGATTCGCCGCAGGAACCGGGCGAGAGACCACGTAGGTACTACTGGGAGTCCGTGTTACATTATCGAGACGCTCTGGTACTCAGATGGCTGCAGATCACCGAGGTGATATTTGTGTCTATGTGTCACCTCTGGCATGCGAAACGCAGGATGAGGGCGAGGAGGAAAAGAGTTACTGTATGTATGCCAGTGTAATTGCGTGCCGTGGCGACTGTGACCCGGCTAGCGCGCCTGTCACGATCACGTGGCTACGACGCGTGGTGAGCGGTCACGACTAAGCACGTTGCACCGTATGTTATCCGGATGCGAGATCTCGAGTCGTGCACAACACGGGTACTCGCTCCTCTGAGTCGCACTTAGAGACGAGCATTGCCGTCTTTAAACTCGTTTCTTTCCTCTGGCACCAAGGTACTTATACCATCCGCAACGCGCCAATAAATAGCTTCGATACTATCGGCGAACTGAGTCTGCACTCGCTCGTCCGTTCCGGCGTCTCCCGCTCATCATTCGAGGGTAAGCAGATTGATATACCTTTCCATTTGTGTGCATCCTAATATCCCCCGCGTAGAAGAGAGATCATTCTGCCGCCATGCAGATCACCGTATACCTTCACTACCGAGGTACAAAATCGTTCCAGATGAGACAGCTTAAAGACGATACCGCTCGATACCTGGAGGAATTCGTAAACAAAGATCTCACCTCTTTTGGTCTTCCTGCACCACAAGAATGCACTACTGCGTGGAGATCTGGGATCATCAGATGTATTTGGTCGGTCGAGGAAGGCAGCGTGCGTCTATTCATATCGGTTTGAGTTGACCATCTCTCACATTGGTTGTAGTATCTGCAATCATACATATGCATTGCATTTAAGGGAATAAGTAGCTTGCTCCTTCCTGATCTTTCCTTGTAAGCCAATTCTCTCAGTGATGGACTCGAGATTTGACAAATCCTAACGGGCTTGGCAGATCCATGATAGGCTTGTCCTTAGAGTGAATATACAAGAATCCATGTGTTTTCTACTCACCTGATATTTTAAACTCACTCCAGCGGAAAACAAACTTACATCACTGCACAAGGTGTCAAGAACCCCGCACCTCCACCAAAGACTTCATCCTCCCTAGCCACATACACGCATCGGCTGGGAAAGGCGCCGGGTGCGCCAAAGTCGATTATGGCTGCGAGGTTGACTGCTTCGCCCATGGCTCACCATGCTCATTCTATAAGTAAGCCTTTCTCCTAGCATCCATAAGAGGAGCTGCCGTTGTTAACGTTCCCTCTCGCAAGGACACTCCGACGACGGATCGGAGATGCATCCTCCCGCAACAGGCATTAGACTAGGCATGACAACACAAGACAATGGCTACGCCGGAAGGTCGTCTGCCAGGGCGGTAGGTGATGAGACGGCCATCCCCTCTCCGTCCGGGATCTCAGGCAATCAGGGGTCCATGTCAGTTCAGTCGTCGTATGTGCCGCCTCAGCCACACAGCAAATGCTCGGAATCTATCGCTATGAAGTTGGAAAGCGAAGCGGCGGCCCCCGATGCGGATACCGAGCTCGAGAATAGTATCTCTGCTAGTACATCGTCCGGCGCTATGCAGCCACGCGCTCCCAGCGTGCACAGCACCGTGCATGATCCTCCGCCAAGCCCATCCCGCTCCAGCATATCCTCATCATCTCAGGCGGCCCCCTCTATCCTGTCCGCCAGGAGCGCAGCCATAAGCGCGACTTCTGCGACGTCAGATGCGAGCGCGGCCACACTGACACGGGAGATCTCGGACGTCAGACGCGAGATCTACGCGCTCTCCGCGCGGGATATTGCACTCTCCCTACAGCTCAAGCGACTAGGAGCGCGTCCCCCGCCCCGGCCTCCTGCGGAGACACCGGGTCCCGCCGCCGCCACGACCCAGATAGAAGACGAGATCTCTGGCGGGTCACGTCTCTTTCTGCGTACCTCGCATCCCGGCTGATATATGGTGCACAGACCTCCGTGCTCAGCTGAAGGCAGAGTCCGAGGCGCGGGCAGGGGCGGAGAGCGCACTTCGCGAGGAGCGGCGCCGGAGAGAGCTCGCGGAGGCCGTCGTGGCGGACGCACGCAGGGAATGCAAAGTGCCGTTCGTCGTCCCTGCGCTGATGGACGCGCTGATGGACATGTCGCGCCTCACGGGCGACGTGCTTGATGGTGTCAATAGCGAGAGAAGCATGCAAGTATTCGGCGTCTAAGCGACCCCCGTTAATGTGAGTAGCAGTGTGTTATGTCCGAATTCAGTTTGTTATCGGTGCGTCTCTGCGGTGACATAAAATAACCTTCGGATTGTGCTGATGTGCAGTGGTTTCCATTTAGATTCTCCTCATGTATCCCCTTGTTGTAGCATATCACCACATTGAAACAATGCGCTTTTCGGCCTTTGACCTCGTAAGGCCTGGGGCACATAACTATCCGGCTAGCTTCCATTTTGGTGGGTTTCTGGCAGAAATGAACTGATCACAGCTTTCCACAGACGCTGTCGCTTGCCTTAAGTCTTATCCTGCGACCAAGCGATGGCGTTACCGATCTCGGGTTATGTGGTGAGGCCTAGTCTGTAGCAGACCTACGCGGCCTATGTGCGTGAAATCTACGTCGTGGTCTGAACCTAGCATCCACACGCGCGTGCGCTCAAGTAGCCGAGGGGCGCATGCGAGCAACGGCGCGGTGGGCAATATGCAGAGGCCAATCCAGGCCCTAGCTCGATACCTCGTCTTGACCAAGGAGAGCGTGGACAACGACAGGTAGACGGATATGAGGCGACAATCACGGGAATCGAGTCTGCGCCAACACCCCTATGAGCATCTGGCCCATTCATCACTGTGGCAATCGTCTCCGCCTGATTCCTCCGTAACAAATATACTACTTAGGTGCATAGAAGCCGTAGATTTTCATGGGAAAGAACACTCCCGCCCTTAGGCTGCATGTCCTTGCGCGATCCATGCGTTCAATCCATCGGTGGCTTCCTCATTGAGGGCAATCCGGGCAGTGATCGACCACAAGCGGGTTACAGTGCTCGACAATCGAAGTATATAATAGGTCAACTCGCCCTGTCCGACCAAGCAGCGTGACGATGCACGACGCATGCCCACAGGTGAGCTCTGCGTCCCTCGAAAGTTGCTATTTCTATCCCGACTGCCTGTATTGCAGCATGTGAAGTATCGCCGGTTGAACAAAATGCAAGAGCTCGTGGGGCGTCGATGGTTGAAGACAATAAGGTTGCGCAGCACAGGTCGGTGGTACGACTTGTGCACCGATGGGTGCGAGCTAGGCGATCACTAGAAAAGGTCACTACCTCGAGTGTTGACACCAGGCTCCGACTTCAGTGTGCGAGCTAGCCTTGATGGAATAAGCTGCGATTTGGACCATCCACTTGAGATGTTCCCCATCCGCTTTTTGTCTCCTTGAACCATAGTGTTACTTGGGAATTGTTTTTGAGCTGAATGGCCCATCGTGCCGATATTGTACTCGTCGTGGCCTTACACGCGTCAGACTCATCGTCTATGATGGAATACTACCACGGTTCCCTGCTACACTTCATACGCTGCCTCAGGGGGGCATGTCGTAGTATGTCTGCCACCGTCGTAAAAACATGAACAGATGCTGTACCGTAAGAACACAAACATGCGCTGTGTATTTGTTTCATACCAGAGTTAAAAACACAGACCAACGATGAATCAGTTTACATTCAGTGTCATACATGAAGTATAATGAGGACGGGAGGTATTGTGGTCGACAAAACTAGAAGATACCGAAATCAAATGCTAACAGTCTGGGTAAAGACGATCATTATGATCATGGACTATGTGGGTAGGGTCGCGGTAATGAGTTGAACAATTTGTGAGAAATCAACTGCTAATCAATGGCTATGCTAGCCGATGAGGTGCTCGTCAGCCACATTGAGCCACCGAACAGGTGTACATCCAGGACAGACCCTATCAAGCAGATCGTATGCCTCATCGTAGTCCAGCGACTTTCGCTTCCGCACCGTCGTGAGCTTGATGTCCAGGGTCAGCGGCGCGAGCGCAGAGTCGAAGCTCAACACGTTCGGAGGTTGCAGCATATCAATGATCGGAAGCTCCAGAGTCTCCAGCGTAGGGCACAACTCCGGGATGTCGAGGAGAGTCTGGAGAGTTGGCGCCGGAATAGTCAACAGGTCAATAATGTCCACAGTTGGAGGGGAAGTACAATAATGCTCGGGAAACTCGACAGGAAGTTCGGCAAAGAGGATCAGCTTGAGGGAGCGAAGTGCAGGCAGGGTCGCCAAGAGTGTATCGAGCGCGAAGCCAGATGTCCAGAACGCCGTGCAACCAGAGAGCTCGAGAGACTGCAGTGTCGGCAGGTATCCTAGGACAGGCAGGATAGCGGCAGGGAATATATCATCTTGCCTCCCCTCACGTAGTTCCTTCAATGACTGCTGCCAGCCCCTGATGGCCATGGTCCTGAGAGTGGATCCGAACTTGCAGGCGATGCCATCAAGACATTCCTTGAACTGGTCGATAGTGCAAGGGGCCCGCGTCCGGACGTCGACATGGCTCAGCTGAGGACAATCAATAGACTCTACCAGAGCATTCAGAGACTTGACGCATGCGACGACCTCTAGCGATTGCAGAGCGGGGAACTTGATCTTGGCAACACCCTTGGGGATATCGAACTCGCGTTGGATATCTAGTGTCAGCCGAGAGAGCTTTCTGAAGCGCGACAGCATGACCAGGCACCCGAACCGCGGCACTACCATGCTTCGCATCAGCCTTGGCACAACTTTCATCTGTCCCAGGCGGACTCACTGTGTATCCGGAGCGTAGTCAGATTCGGTGCGGCGTTCGAGATCTGGGCGACCATACAGTCTGACATGGTGTGCCGTGCAGCCATTATGCACTTCAGGCGGTATTTCGAGTTCGCGGACAGCTCATGTCGCGAGTCATAGAAGTTGTCCCAGTGCCGCACGTTCAAGGAAAGTAGAGTGAGAGGGATAAGCAGTAGCAGATCCGCATCAAATGCCACTCCTGGATACCACCCTGCGAAGCGTAGGCGAGGAAGGAGGGGCCTGCCGCCATTTGCTTGAGACAGTATGCGCCAGAGAGGTGGGTGCACGGGCGAGTGGTTGATTGCCGCGACCCAGACGACGCGTCGAGCATGGTGTTGGAACCTCACGAACTGCTTCGAGCAAAGCCCGCGGCGCAGAAACTGATGAATGCTCAGCAAGATTCAGTAGCGGCGAGACAGCTGGGAGTCTTACCATGACTGGAGACCTCTCTAAGACTGCCTTCTTCTGCTTTGGCCTGGTATTGCGGTGCTTCCAATCGCCTAGGAGTAGAAGCAGCTTGTCGATGTTATCCAGATGACCCCAGAGGACGTCCAGCGCAGGTTCATACAATGCCCTTCCAGCCAGAGCGGAGTTGAGCAGATCCTTGTGCCATTCGCTTCTGGCAGGGTCCTTCGCGTCATAGTCGGTCCGTACACCAAAATACTTGAAGATCTGGTCGAGAAGTTCTCGGCAAAGGAGTAGACGAACAGACATAGGTATCACAGTGGCCGGGTCGAGTGTAGAGTGACAGGAGGGTTCGCTGAGCTTGAAGACAAAGACTCACGACGCGGTCAAGTAAGCATTTCGACGTGAGCTCCGAATGCGGCAACTCACCAATCTAATCTAAATCTAATCGCCTCCTCGATCTCTATGACATCATACGTCCAAATCTTTCTTGCGAGTGTTGCGGCCTCACGTTATTCAAACACGCCGATGGCATCATAGATGTGCGACTTCATCAACGCCGAGAGTCAGGAATATTGGGAGAAGGAACAGAGTGCACCAATCCCAACGAGCGTCCCTCGGCGACGCAGTGCCGCACCGTCTGCTAGTCTGACGACGCCGGGTGGGCAGCGTGATTGCACAGCGACGGCACTCAGTAGACACTCAAATGCGGAGCTTCTGTGATACAGTACGAGGCTATGCTTACAAACAGATCCAAACGACAGGGAATGCTAGTAGTGTTGCTACATGATGATATCTAGCGATACAAAGGCGATCACACAAAACGATACATCTAGAGATAGTGACTGACGGGACGGGCTACTTTGTCGACTGATGAAGTGGATTGGGCCTAGAGTTCGCGGGTGTCCTGAGACCATCTCTTGGTAGCACGGTTGTAACGCTTCTGCAAATCTACGAGGCTTCAGCTCTATGCCAACTACCTAAAATGCCCTCGTAGCAACGGAACTCACCTTCATGGGCTACCCTCAAGTTCTCCAGTGTGCACGCTAGCTCCTCGTTGGCCTCTTCGCGGACTGGGCCAGAGGACCATCGTCAGTCATGAACAAGATATATCACACCCATGTTGACATACGCTTGACATCCTCGGTCATGGTGTCGATTTGTCGTTGAAGGATACGGAGGCGGTCCTCACGGTCTAGCACGAGATAATGCTTAAGTGAGCCGTCTCCTATGAACAGCATCACTCCCGGCTCACCTGAAACTTGAATTGCGAGCTCAGAAGTTTGCTTCTTGTTCTCGATCTGCGTGATTTCCAGCTCCGTTTGGCGCTTGATTCTCCCGTCGAGCATCTTGACCAAGTCATTGATACGTCGATTGGCATCGAGGCAGCGAGCGACGAGTTCTGCGTTAAATTGATGGACTAGGGACCCCAAGTTTCCCGCGTCGGATCCATGAGCTCTGGAGGTGGAGGTCGCAGGGATGGCACCCGTCGCACTACCATATGCTTGAGAGGGAGCCGTATGAGCCACGACATAATATGGGAATATCAAAAAAATGGCACGAACCAGCCGTGGTTCCCACAGTCGACTTTATCTCAAGATCCTTGTTGACCATCCCTGAAGCGGGGCCATCCGAGAAGGTATTGGCGTTACCACCGTTGCGCAGCACGTTCATGTTCTCAACGGCAGAGCCAGCAGCAAGCTGCTGTGGTGGCTTCACGTCGTTGGGCGAAGCTTTCAGCCGAGAACCGCAAGTCGACGGAGGATGATTCTCGAGCTCATCATCAACAACATAAACAGTCGTTGGCCGCTGACCGTGTTCGCCGACTTCGCTGCTGCAGTGTCGTTTCGGCAGGTTGGGAGCAGCCTGGTTCACGGCAGACAGTTCTCGCTTGTGAGATGGACGGGGACGTGGATCCGTGGTACGTTCACTCGGAGGACCAGAGACATCGATAGGCTGGCGGTCAAACCTACGCCGTACGACATTCGACGAAAGTCAGCCATGTCTTTTGTTAGTGAGTATGTAAGATAGCTTACGCAGCCAGCGCTTTCACGTGTCTACTGCAGGTCACACAGGAACACGAGTCAGTACCTCCTGCAAAGACATGATAGACTCGCTCACATTCCACGCGCCCTGAAAGTTTCCTGTTGGATGGCGGCCACCATATTCGTTCGTGCCTCTTCGATGACTGGTGCCTAAGAAAGGGAAGTCGAAAACGTAAGTGCAGGCCATGGCAGAAGGCAGTCACGTTCACCTTCAGCGTGGTGGATTCCCAGCAACATATGATATCGCCTCGACTCCAGCTCAGGATGATAACCGAAGAGGGCAGAGGAACGCCCATGATAGCGAAGTCGCGGTCCACGAAGTCTGTGTGGAAGTCTTGAATCCTGTTCTCCTTGTTGCGAAACAATGACGTTTTATCGTTTTGCGCATGTGTATCGTACGCAAGAAAGACCGCGAACCGACAGTGGGGCGGGAGAAACCGGGGGCTATACATCAGAATACGATTCTAGAGAAAACGCAGAATAATAGCGTAAAGGGGGGTATCCAAATGGGCCGCGCTAGAGCGATTCAACACGGTGGCGAGGGAACGGAGAAGTTGAACGTTGAAGTTGGACGCGTCCTTCAGGCCTGTGATATCGTCACGTTCCTGTGACCTCTGCAAGTCACCTGCTTGCTGACTCGCTGAAAAGCTGAGGGTGAACTTGAACCTACTTACTTGGTTCCTTACTGCTGGCAGATTGATTTAATAGTCACCGAAGTGTGTGGATAGGCAGCTTACATGGAAATTTGAAAGACCCGGTAACGGGTCGCTGAGAATTCAAATCTGTCAATGTGACCAGTCGCTTCGACCTGGCGGCCCCTGATGAGACTCCGAGTCGGCTTTGACTTAGACAACAGCAGACATAACTCTGGGTTGCGGACGAGGAATGATGTGTGCTACTCGAGCCTTTCCAGTTGACCATGGGTCAAAACTGATAATACGTATGACAGTGGGCATTTCAAGTTGACCACCGCCAAAAACTAACACGCACTCCGCTTCCCGAGACATCCAGCGCATGTCTGCGCCCTTCCAGCTGTACATCTGAAAGGGTTCAGTCATACCCGGGCAAGGTTACGGGACCATGTCTGCAGTACCGCGATATATCTGTCCATATGACAGATTGATACTATGGTACTCAGCCACAGTCGACCATCGGACGAAGTTTTGCATTTCGTGCAGCCCGCGGGGCCAGCGCCACTCATCATCAAGCCTCGACAAACAACAGACAACAGACAACTCGAGGAGCAGTCACCACGATCTATAAGTAAACATAATTGAGTTACATAACAATCAGCACTCTGGCTTTCGCGAGCTCGAGGGCCCATCCGAGACATTAATTGAGATCGTCGGCCGGTCGGCTGCTCACGTAGGTCGCAGCCCGCCCAACTGTTGTCAGCCTGAGGGCATACATCTACCGGAGATATTACCGGGGTACGGGGCGATCTTATGTTACCGTGCAGCACATTCCATCAGTCATACGTGTTTCTGGACTTTGTTCGTAATTACCGCCTCGGGCGGTGAGCGTGCATGGCATCCAGTCTCGAATGGACGTGCGCATCCGAGTCTCGTGTCGGTCCGGGAATGACAGACGCAGGACAAGCAAACAAGGAGAACGGTCGACCTGAAGTTGAGGGCGCAAAAACGATGGCATTGTGTCGAGCAGCGTCGCTCGACAGCGACAACCTTGAATCGCCTCCAGAACATCCGGAAAGATGATCGCGGGGTGCTAACGGATGATGTATGACCACAACTTGATGCTGGAGTCGAGCTGAGTAGCCTCTTATTATTAATAGTAGCTCCACAAGTCACCTACCAGTGTATTTCCCTAGTACAGCCTCTTAGCATCCCTTCTCGCGGCCTTTTCTAGTATTCTGCCATGAGCACTCCTCATCTCGTGCACTTTGATATACCTTTCCATACTTCGCGCGACGCGCATGGTCCTAGCTGTATAGAAGTTCTGTAGTCGCACTGCCACGAGAGGATTTGCTCGGTGGTGCGGCGGTTTTGTGACAGGCTCTGCAGTGCGATTAATTTGAGCGATGTTGAGAACTCCTGATTGTGAAGCTGAAGCGCGAGGGCAAAATAGTCGGAACCATGACAGAACTGAAGTACTGACTCGTGACTCAGCGATGTGTATGTTATTCGAATGAAAGGGCCGTTCGATCAAATTGTGATATCCTCGGCGGTGTTTCTTCGCTGTCTTTGCGCTTCGAGCTCCGAGATCACATCTCTACCGGTCTCTCCAACGACCTCGACTGTCCGTCTTCGTCAAGGAATTTAACAAAGACAACCCACCGCTCACTATCTCCCTCTTGGCACCATGTTAACTGGACAGTGGCTTCTACTACACGTGTCATGTCGTAGGCTGCTGGCAACGCACGTTGCTAGCAGGACTGGCCGTCGCTGTGCTCAAGCCTCACACACCGCGAAGAAGAGCAACCCGCCAAAGCATTGCCCTTGTACATTCATGCGGAAGGGCCGGACGGCAGAAGATAGAATCGTATTCTCACTTCCTTCGCGCGGTTATTTAATTGATGGCACGCGGAATAGCCATCCGCAGTGGACAATGACCTGAGGGTCATGGCACCGGTGCGGCCGCGCCTTTTCCTCGAGCTACTGATTCTCGACGACCTTGACAGGATGCCATGAATCGCCCTTTAGTAAACATTCTACTACAGGCCGCTACCCACACAAGCCCGGAGTGACGGTGTTGTCGCTTAGGTCCGCGAGGTGTACAGCGACCGTTAAACCCCCGGATCATCGTTCGCTACGTGGGGATCATGTTCCAACTTTTCCCTTCGATGAGTATACATTGCAGTGCTACTATCTTGCCTGGACCCAGGCTGACCGCGTCTGGCGCGCCTGTTCAGGCCGGTCAAGATCTCAACGGATGGTTGCTGACAGACCGACACCAGTCACCTCGATGTCAGAGCGCATCCGTGCAGGTGGTCCGCTCGGCTTGCTCTTTGTTTCCTTCTTGAATGCTCTATCCATCGAATCGTCCCGCTATGGCATCACCGTCACGAATACCCGCGCCTCGACACAGTCCAGGAGGAGTCCGCTTTCCGAGTTATTCAGCCCCTCCACGCTCTTCGATAACTGAGAGTCGCGTACCTGAAGACGACTTCACCAAGAGGACCATCTCGAAGCCCGTCAACAAATCCGATAGTCCGGCATTGGAGTTCGAGAGCAAGGTCCGCTCGTTCAGCAAGGCACATCTATTGTCTACGAAGCCCCGCGAATCTTGTACAGAGGGCCAGCACCGCGCTTCCTTCCTCACGCACGCTCGCCGAACTTCGATCCCGAAATCACCTAGGAAGGTCTTTCATCTAGCCTCGCGCCTCCAGGTCCAGTCACCTACGCCCGTGCTTCAGGTCAGCGGCGTATCGCTCGGTCAGGAGGCCGCCAGTGGGGGCATGCCGAAGTCCTCGTCTGTGTCCATCCCCGCGCCCACGCTGACTGGCCCGTGCCTCCTCATGCCCACACCGTCCTTTGTTGCCGAGCACAGTACGAACGGATCCGAGGAGGCCTGCTCCAGCGGCGAGGCGGCGCACAACTTGAAGATGGGAAGAAAGCAGGGGATGGGGTGGTTAAAGGCTCATGCAGCCCCGTCGAGGGCAAAGGAGTCGCTGATGCTCGCGACACCATCGTTCGTCTCCCTGGGACACTCGAACTCCGCTGCCAGCTTCGCCTCGAAGTATTCGCTGTGGCACGGAAGGCGCGGCGGGCAGTGCTTGAAGGCCGGGAATGGTGGCGATGCTGGAGTGGTTGCGCCGGTACGCTCACCGACATCTGAGACGTCCGTAGGTGAGGGATCTACTGCTCCTCCTGCACCTGTCTATGGGGGTGCATTGGATCTGGGTTCTTCCGCTCCCGCCCCGCCGTGTTCGACTGGGGAACAACGAAGAGACGGTCGCGATTTCGGCCTCCCGCAAGACTTGCTCAATACTCTCGACGAACTGGAAGCAGTTGCTGAGCAGATCAAGGCGCTTCCTGTCCCTGACCCACGGCAACACTCCGTCCCACACGTGGTGGTTTCCGTCGGCTCCGTTTCCAGCGAACTCGAACGTACGGGCGACGCAAGTGTGTCGGCTTTTCCTGTCGGGGTGCCAGCGCCTGGCGTGAGCGAAGCGCAGAAATTCGATACTGAAGCGAAGAACTCTGTGTCAGAGGAGATGCCTCTCGTCTCCCTTGTCACTCTTGCGACTCCATCGAAACTCCCGCGCATGCCGCTTGGGCGAGCTGTCTCTACGCCGTCCAGCACAGCGAGGGCTCCTGTGAACTCGCCGTTTCCCGCTATCCCGCGGAGAGCGGTTAGCGAACAAGCTAGGCTGACCAAGGAGGCGAAGCCGTCGAGGCTCCCCACAACGCCTCTTAAATCGGCTACCACCATGTCATCGCCGGCCCCGAGGATTCATGACATCTCTGGTATCAAGATCATGGCCGGTTCTAACGATAGGCAACCCGACGGCTCTTGGTCGAGAGCATCCTCTCACTCTGTTCCATCCACCGCTGGTTCTGTATTCTCCGCCTCAGGAATGAGATCTGTCTCCGACCCCACACCTACTAGGACGTCAGGCATTGGAGCCGGAGGACCCTCGAGATCTGTGTTCAAGCCACGCCTCTCTGAGTCCGTTGTGTCAACCCTTTCTGCTCCGAGGAAGGTCTCCTTGTCTACTCCAGTTTCGAAGATCGCGCAGAGGGCGCGGCATTCCGGCCCTCCTCGCCATGGCTGATGCACAATTTTGTCTTCTTATGGCCCATTGCTTGTCGAATGTAGTCTCTCGTTACTTTATCCTCGTCTCTTATGTTGCTCTATCAATGTATGTGCTGCCTATAAGCTCAAATTTTATTTGCTTCCATCTTCCGTGACGCCATTCACGTGATCGCGTCACCCTGTGGAGGAGCGGCGCGCCGTCTCACGACGGCATGGCGATAGGTTGGCTCATATCCGCAGACGCGAGCTATCTTGAGCGCAGGAACGCTCCCAGGGCTCTCCTCGGCGCACGCTGACCTTGGCGTCATGCCATCTTCTCACTGGTCTTGCAAGGATTACTTGCGCTCTCCCACCACCCGCAGCTCTGCTCCTCGCGACTCGTCTGAACCACTAACATGCCTTGGGATCTCATCAAGCTAAACAATGGTCAGTGCACCATGTACAATCGTAGCTGCAGCTGACGGAGGCTGCATGGATCTTACTGCCGCGCGTGGATGCATTGGTTGCATGAACAGGAACCAGCATTCCGAGCATTGCCTTCGGGACGTGGACGTTGGGCAGCGGGCAGCAGTCGACTGACAAGGTCGACCAGGCAATCTCGGTCGGGTTTAACCACATCGGTACGTCCTCATTCAGCTGTTGTTGAGGTTCCCTCTGACCCAGCGTGATAGACACGGCGCAGGCTTACAGGAACGAGTACGAAGCGGGCGTCGCTATCCAGGAGAGCGGGCTGGCACGCGAAGACCTCTACATCACGACGAAGTACTCGGGTCTTAACGGGTTAGACGTCGAGACGTCCATTCAGAACAGCCTGAACAACGTGAGTACCGTTATGTCTTGTGCGTCTGCAGTCTGGTACACACCGCGTGCGATTGTGCAGCTCGGCGTCAACTACGTGGATCTCTACCTGATTCACCACCCGCGTCTCGCCGTCCCCGACATCCCTACGGCATGGTCGAAGATGGAGAAGCTTCATAGTGACGGCCTCGTGAAGTGAGCATCCTGCTGGTCCACTATCCGCATGCTGACATGGTCTTCAGGAGCATTGGTGTCAGTAACTTCAACGTCCCGCAGCTACAGACACTTCTCGACTCGGCGAAGATCAAACCTGCGGCAAACCAGGTTCGCCCTTCATCACGCCTGACACGCTCATTCTATTCACTACACTGGGCCATCCTCAGATCTTGTTTCACCCTTACGTTCTCGGGCAGCAGGCTCCCCTCGTCGAGTTCGGAAACATGAACGGCATCGTCAGCGAGGCCTACAGCGTTCTCACGTACGCGTGCAGCTTTACTCGAGTGCTCATGCATGGAGCTAATGCTGCGTTCTTTGTTGCGCTGTAGCCCACTGACACATCAGACCGGAGGCCCGGTGGACAGACCGCTCAAGGAGATCGCCTCGCGGCTCAATGCAGAGCCCGAGCAGGTCCTGCTCGCATGGGCCAAGTCGAAGGGGGTTGTCGTCGTCACGTAAGTTCTCGCTGTATGTTGATCCCTGGTTACTCTTTCCTAACATCCACACCTAGGGCGAGCACGAGGAAGGAGCGGCTAGAGGGGTACTTGGCCGCGGGAGACCTCAGTCAGGATTCGATGCTCAATCGTTGAAGGAGGCCTTATTGACCTTGCGCGTTGCAGAGCTGACTAACGAAGACATCGCTGCTATCGACGCAGCAGGCATCGTCGGCGCCCGCCGCATCACTGCGCGCACCTACCTGAGGCGCGCAGCTATCGCGACTCTGATTGGTGCTGCCGTCCTTGGCGTGTGCAGCTATTCTGGTGTCAACGTACTGTGAGGACCGTCATGGCGTAATCAAGAGGTCGTAGCGAATGGATACGATGTCTAGCTTCAAGCTGTCGGAAATTGTCGCTTAGTTGAAGGAAGTTTTGTGGTTTTCTACCTGTGACATGTTGTACTCTGTTGTATTTTTTGTAAGTATGCACTTGACAGATTGAACCTGATACTATTGCGCGATAGTAAGCACAGCCGGCTACAGCAGGAGAGAATTGGATCTGAATGAAGCAGAATTTGCCGTGTCGAAATTAGACGCACGTCTAACCCTCACCACAACATCGCGCCCAGTTGACGTCCAGTGTACTGAGTACCGTTTGGGTGGGTGGGAGCCGCAACCTGTGATTTAGATCTGCTTCCGAGTTACATCTACTGTATCATACCAATGTTGCTAAAGTTAGGTGCCCAGGAACAGCTTATACACGTTCTGCGAGCCAAAAACTAACCGCGTAATCAACGCTCAAGACACCAGCATTTGATTGTACCCTAGCAACCTGCCGACCGATTGAAGGGTATAATCAAGCCCAGGCAAGGCGTGACCGGGTCTGCAGTAGCCGCCGAGAAGATCTTCGTTATTAGCTTGGATGAAGCAGAGGGTAGCCGCCACAGAGAGTTATGTATTTTGTGCAGCCGTCGGTCGATCACGTGCCTGTAGGACAAGGGGAAGAGGAGGGGACAGGAGGGTTCATTGAGGGATAGCGCACAGTCTATTGAACCGATTGTTGATGTACCTACAATGTAGGTAGCTCGAGAATTGACTCTGTAATGCTCGAACGACCAGCCGAGTATCATGTCCCGGTGTAGTGGGTACACAATATCAGCACTTCAGCACTTAAGCGCTCAGTGGCTATGACCGTGACGAGATCACCGCCGTTGTGCTATGATGCTGGTGCCATCCCTGACGAGCACATTTCGAGTTCGACGATGAAACGGCCGATGAGACTGAAGAAGTGTCTTGGCGCCAATGCGCCAGATCTGTGAGATTGTGAAGTCCGAGGTACTGATGGCGGAGTTTCGCTGCTGCCCTGCGCTCCGAGCCCTGAGATCACATCGCAGGCAGTTTCTCAACACTCGGCCCCGGCCCCTCCTCCGTGTCCCTCCTCCTACCGTTGTAGAGTCAGCAAAGGTGCACGAAGAACGGCAAGCTGGCGATAACTCCGAGAAGTCTGCGCTGGAGAGGGCGTCGTCCCCATCCTTGATCGCTCCAGCAGCGCCTTCGAAGCTGCCGCACTGCTCGTACGAACCATCTCTGCACCATCCAGCGCCGTCAAACCCCGGAAGAATCTCTCATCCTGGCTATCTCGCGCGGGACTCTCAGCGAGCAAGCTCATGTATACGGCTAAGATCACGCAAATGTCCAGACTCGGACTACCCTCTGCGAATGCTACCCTTCTCAAATCTGCCTCTACGGCATCGCCAAAGGCTGCGCCTCTGGGAACGCCCGATGTCTCTGCCTCCGACCCAAAGCCTCTCGACGTCTCTTTATTGCAGACTCCCTCTCGCCCTGTTCCCAAGGTTGCTGGTGCTGCTGTTTCTAGCTCTGTAATAAGGTCTGTCTCCAACCCCGCGCGAATTAGGACATCAAGCATCGGACTCCGACAACCTCGAACTTATGAATCTGATCGAATCATGTCTCTCCGAGCCCGTTGCCTCAACTGTATCCGTGTCGCGGACGTTGTCTCCGGCTGTCCCGATTTCGAAGAGCGCACACGACGCGCCGTCATTCTCCCGCATATTGGCTGATGCCAGTGTTTATTTCAGTCTGTGCTCTCAGATGTTTAGCGATGTGGTTCCCGCGCTGCTTTCCTCGTATCACATATGTTAGGTCTGTATATGCGCCTCTAGAGTCTAGGAATACACAATCATGTCTACATTTCACGTGACCGCGTCACTCTGCGCGCCTGACTTTCACGGCGTTACGGTGGCGAAGGCCCGAGGTTGGCTCATCCAGACCTATCTTAAGCTTGAGCGCAGGAATACTCCCAGGGCTTTCCTTCTCGGTGCACGCTCATCTTGGCATCATGGTTATTTCAGTTTCGCAGTTGCGCTCAGCCACCACCCGCAGCTCTGCTCCCGCTTGCGACCCTCTGAACCGTCAACATGCCTTGGGACCTTATCAAGCTGAACAACGGTTCGTGGACTGTGTGTCGCCGCGAGGAATGGGTTCACTGAGATCATTCGGAACACTGCTGCTGTGGATGCATGCTTCGGTCACAAACAGGAACGAGTATCCCGAGCATTGCGTTCGGTACCGGGACGTTGGGCAGTGGGCAGCAGTCGACCGATAAGGTTGACCAGGCAATCTCAGTTGGGTTCAGCCACATCGGTGCGTCTTCCTTTGACTGTTTTCTGGGTACCGTCTCACTAGTTGTGACAGACACGGCTCAGTTGTACAGGAATGAGTACGAGGCGGGAATTGCGATCCGCGAGAGCGGGGTTGCGCGCGAGGATCTCTATATCACAACGAAGTACTCGGGACTTAACGGGTTGGACATCGAGACGTCCATTCACAACAGCTTGGGAAATGTGAGTCCTGACCCTCTACCACGTGTGAAAGCACATCCCTTAAGACTGGCTCAGTTGGGGGTCGATTACGTCGATCTGTACCTAATTCACAATCCGGATCTCGCCGTTCCTGACATCTCCACCACATGGTCGAAGATGGAGAAGGTGCAGAGTGACGGGCTTGCGAAGTGAGCATCCGGTTTATGGGGTCCGTGTCCGCATGCTGACAACGCCTTTAGGAGCATTGGCGTCAGCAACTTCAACGTCCCCCAGTTGCAGACACTTCTCAACTCAGCGAAGATCAAGCCTGCAGCTAACCAGGTTCGCCCCCGTGACTCGAGCAGTATTCTCTCCGCTCACCACGCCAGGCCGCACGTAGATTTTGTTCCACCCTTACGTTCTCGGGCAGCAGGCTCCCGTCGTCGAGTTCGGGAGCTTGTATGGCATAGTCAGTGAGGCCTACAGTGTACTCACGTATGCATACACTTCTGCTTGGATATCCGCTCATGCAGCTCAATTTACGTCCCTTCCTGCACCGCAGGCCACTCACCCATCAGACGGGGGGCCCAGTGGATAAGCCGCTGAAGGCGATCGCCTCGCGGCTCAACACGGATCCCGAGCAAGTTCTTCTCGCGTGGGCCAAGTTTAAGGGCGTTGTTGTCGTTACGTACGCTCTTGCCTCTGTTTTGTTTACTCTACGTTCCCTCACATCCGGTTCTAGGACAAGCACAAGGAAGGAACATCTCGAGGGATACCTTGCCGCAGGTGATCTTAGTGAGTAGCCAGTACCTGACGACGTAAGGAAGCATTATTGACCTTGCTTGTTGCAGAGCTGACCAACGAAGACATTGCCGCTATCGACGCAGCAGGCATCCTCGGCGCCCGTCGTATTACTGCGCGTAGTTACTTCAGGCGTGCCGCTATCGCGGCTCTCATTGGGGCTACTGTTCTTGGTGTGTGCAGTTATTCCGGTGTCAATGTTGTGTGAGGACCATTGGCTATTAAATGGATGTGAGTCGATAGTATTCCTGTGACTTACATTTCGGTTCGGAGTGTGTTCTTGTGTCTCGTAGTCATTCACGTGTTCTGTTGTATTGTACATGTATGTTGGACAGATTGACTACAGGGCTGTGCTTGACCATGAATGGACATTAGCGCCTAGTAAATGAGCGTGCTAAAACGCGCGGTAGTATTACTTAGTCTGGGCTGCCAGTGGCAAATTTAAACGGATGCTCGCGGTTGAACGTTGAGATCTGAATCTAGGCGAGACGGGTTTTGCCGAGCCCAGATAGACGCGCGTCCCAAGATCGGCTAATCCAAAATGTGGCTCCCTTCAGTGTACGGTCACATCCCGAACGCACCGTTCGTACGCGCGCAGAATGTGGCTTTGCCTGACCATCCAGTACAGAGCTGAGAAGTCTCGCCTGTTCAATGCTTATGGGGAAGATGCGTCCATGTACCTCGGTGGCTTCCTGGGAGACGATTTGCGGACGTTCCGACTGCCTATGCCCCACCAGTGTCTCTTAGGAGCCTGGCGCACGGGGAGAGTTATCTGCAAGTGGAACGCGGGAGAAGAAAGTGTATGTGCTCATATGCTGCTGAAGATATATTGCCATGACTGACGGTTGCTTGCTCGGCAGGCCTTGCATAGTGAAATTATGCACGCATTCGAGAATGACATCCCAAAAGTCAAGGACCTGTTTGGCGATCTCCTCGTGTGAGCGACAATCCGTGTTCGTATAATGGAATGGCGTATGAACCTGGCTTTATGTTAAGTGTATTCGTCATGCTGCAGGCTGGGTCCGTCCGAACGTCAGCGAGCGAAGCCAATACTTACATCACCTTTCAGGAAACAGTGTTGGCATATTCAAGGGCCTTCAGGCAGGCTCTCTGCGAAAAGGGCACCGCGCATACAAGCGGGAGCGCCAGATGTCCTGGGCAAATCGCCGATGGCACCCAAGTCAACATTCCTTGCGAGACAGGCCGCTTCCCCATTAGCACGGCGAGGTACGATTTCCTTCATACTAGACTACTTTTCGACAGTTAAATTTGACTTGACCAAGATTATCGTGAAAAATACGGGCAAGGAGGCCCAAGCAACTCTCACCGCTCCAATGAAGAGTTCAACACTCCTTTGCATCACCAAGAACACTCAAGGACACGCACAAATGTCAAGAGGGAGTCCCCGCCCCCTCCCTTATTATCCCGCCCGTCTATGGTCACTTCTAGCTCTACCCTTCCCATCTCTCCGGCAAAACCTACTTATGGGAGGGCTCCTCTTACCGCCGTCAACCTCACCCGAGGTCGTACACCCCCATCGAACGCCACTTCGCATCTGTCCTCTGTACGAGCGCAAGACGTCGTGGTTCCAAAGTTTGAGGAAATAACGGATGAATCTATCCTTCGACCCGATTCACGACCGCGTTCACCTGAGAAGGAAACTTTCCCTACATACACCCCCCACACCTCGCAATCATATACCAGGACGTCTCGGCCGAGTCCCTCTTCTTCGAGTGCAAGCTACGTGTCTGCTTCCGCGTCGCCTGGTTTCTCGTCCAGGAGTTCGGTGACGAGCTTCAACACGGTTGCTTCTAGCGCGGGCTTTCTGACGCGCGAGGTGTGGGACGTGCGCAGAGAGATGGAAGCACTGCGTGCGAAGGAGGCGTCTTTGGTCCAGCGATTGGACCAGATGAAAGGGGTCTCTCCCGCACCGATCAAGAAGCGAGCGGAACCTGTCTCTGTTGATGGAAGTACAGTAACAGAAGACGAAGTTGCTAGTCAGTGAAAGGCTGCATACCAGTACACTATTGTTCACTGACGTCGTACGTATCCAGCTCTCCGCGCCCAGCTGGAAGTGGAGACGAAAGCACGACGAGTCGCGGAGCATGCTCTGCATGAAGAGCAGCGCCGGCGTGTGCTCGCGGAGAGCGTCCTTGAGGACGCGCGCAGGGAATGTGCGGCGCCGTTCGTTGTGCCGTCGCTGCTGGACGCGTTCATCAAGATTGCGCAGCTCAGCGACGGCGTGCTGTCTGAGAGTGAACTAGCAGGTGACAGCGTAGACGTTGCAGCGGGATAATAGCGGGATAATCCCACTACGTGATCAGATGTCTGCCAACTGTCTGCGGGTGATCAGGATTCATACGTTCAACTTCGCTGTGGAAATGGTCTTTGCTCATCTACTTTATTGCCATCATAGTTGTACGACAAAATCCGCCCACATCGTCGATGACTGTGCAACCGTTTAACGGGAAGCGAGAATATTCAAACATATCTTTGGTCCTTCGGTTGCGTTTGTGAGGTTCTGCTTATGACTAGGTGATACTACCATAATCCTCTACCGATGCTCTTGAACGTCGTACGTAATGACTATTTGTCACTTGTTGAGCCGCATCACATATGGAGGCCCTCAGGCTGACAACAGTGGGGCGGCCTATGTCACTGCTAATAGAGGGTCGTGCGTCCAAGCCGAGCCAGAACATACTGAAGACCCACGTGGGCCCTGGGGATGTCCCGACCGGGCAGTTTATGTGTACCACGGTTCTTCGGGTGTCTGCTCTTGTCAGAGTCTCACGCGTATGCCTGCTAGTGAGCACGATGCACTGAGGATGTATTGTTGTGACAGCTCGTTAAATTATGAATGATTTAAGCGAAAGCGGTGGGGTAAAATCCTGGTGTTTGGAGGTCTGCGAGCATGAGCAGTCGACTAGTAGACTTATTTGACATTAATGTCATAGTTGGCCACTTACACGTAGCGATCCGACATGACAGAAGAGATGCATAGAATAAAGTATATTTAAAATTATAGTGTGCGACACCACGTGTCTGTCCGTTGCTGCTCTTGAGCTGGCCACCAACTGCGAGATCACCACCACTGGCAGAAGTGCAGCCACCGACGCCCGTCGCATCACAACGGAACAGACCTCGCATACAGGCGACGGAGATCTACTCACAGAGCATGAGCACGAAATACCACCATCGAATGCGTGGACATACGCACCATACCCTTGCGGAGCCAGCTGGAGCACCTCCTGAGTCAGATGATCGATCCGAATTGCTCTAGCTTTGCGTGGCGCGGGCGCGAGTGAGTCACTCGGAGGCCGACAAGACCAGAGGTCAAAGGGTTTGGACTCACTCGCATTCTGACAATGGAGCTCGCAGATCACCCCGTCACGCCCTACCCGACTGGTCAGCACCTGTGCGGACACAGGGCGCACGATGGGCACGTACTCGCAAGCAGCTCGCGCAACCTCCTCTCCACTACCTCCCGCGCCGCGCGCTCTGCAACCAGCGCTTGCCTGTAAACTGGCAGTCGTCGAGACCGCGTCATCAGCCGCAATGTCTTAGTCTAGTGGGAGTGCTCATTGCTGCTAGCGACGACGACTCACCTTGTGCGCGGTTCTTCAGTTCGTCCCGGAGCCTTTGGATCTCGCGCCGAAGACGCGCACACTCAGATTTCTGTGCAGCCGCCGCGGCGCGCTTCGCCACCTGTGACTCCGGCTGCTCCAGGTCCTGCGAGGGCCGGTTGTTCTCCTTGTTCGTGTTTCCGGCATCTTGCACCTCCATCACGCGAATGAGGTGATCACAGACTGGCGTTAGCGACCGAAGAAACTCGGACAAAGCGCCGTCGCCAAATTCCAGATCCGTGAAGGTATCATTGTCGCCTACAGACAATATGGGCAGAGCCGATACGCCGCCCGGAGCTCCAGCCGGCGGCGCACATCCGGGAGAAACCGCGATCGCAGAAGTCGTATACGTGTTGGACGACATCGAGCCCACGAGGTCGCCCTGCCGAGGCAGAGCGCGAGCTTGATAAATAGCTGGTAACAGAGGGTCCAAGTCAGCCTGAAGTCTGGAGGGGGATGCTCCATCAGGATAGCACAATATCGCTGTCGGCTCGAGAACAGTGTCGCGCAGTACGCTGTTGTCAATGACAGGGCCATCGACAGAGCCGGACGCTGAGGATGCGCCGAGGTTACTGAGATCGTCGAGGGCGCCACCCGTGTGCTCGCTTGAAAAGAGGTCCCGTACCCCTTGAGTGGTAGTCGCCGCTTCACTGGACGCAGAATCAGGTGCAGCAGATACACTGTTGCCCACGTCGATGCAGGGCGCCAGAATGGGGTCAGCTGAAAACGACTCCTCATAATCCAAGAAAAGAGGTGTCTGGTCGATGGGCCGTGACGGCAAATGAGATGCTGCAACCGTTTCCTCCTTGGCCGTGGATCCCTCCTCCTGGTCCTGGAGTATCCCTCGAGGGCGCTTTGCTTCAGGGCGTTCATCCGGCATAGGTGACAATGAGCGCTTGGGGGGCTTCGCTGCGTCCTTTGCCGGTGGATTGACTTCTGGGTCACTAGTGGCTGTGAGCAGGACTCTTCTTATCATGGGAAAAGCTCTAAGCTATCACTCACTGTGGCCGGTAATTACGACTCAGAACTGTTGCAGCACGACTGCGTAGCATGACATTAGCACTTGGAAGAGTCACGGCCGCTAGGCGTTATATCACACAAGGTAGAGCACGCACATGTGGAAGAAGTCAAGAATGGCAGGATCCAGAGAGAGACTGATTAAGCCTTCGATATGGTGGAGCTTCCTCGTTTGTGATATCAGAGATCAGCGAGTGAACAAATGCCAGGACGCACGCAACTCACACCACCATGACTCTCCAGGCCGTCCCAGCCGCAAGTAAGCACCGCTTCCTTTTCATTCGCGGAGTGCAGTCGCATCTCGTTAGGCCCAGGGATCGCGCATTTTCTGAAGAAGCGCCGTGTCTGCATTCGATAGAAATCGAACGCTTTGTCGTACGGCATGATCGTGATGGGGGCCTTGAAGCGAGAGGGAATGAAGACGACCTGGACAGTCAGCCCAGGGTGTGTCGGAGATGGCATGTTGGGACGTTTAGCGTGGGCGGATAACATGACTATAGGCATGGTAGAAATGACTCGTGTGAAACCGATTGGAAGGTTGAGTATACCGTAGGTCGCGCCCGATGGGAGGCGAGTGGGAGGTTTAGACTGTGCCAGCTGGGGAAACGAAGTCGGTTCATGTTGAGTTATATGCGGTCGGATTGGGACGCTGTCAGCCGGCGAGGCTGACAGCCTTCCAGTTCAGCTTGGCGGACTCATCACCTGAGTGAGTATGATGACCGTCGCCGCGTCGAATGCGGGGCAATGCACCTAACCCCTCGCGGCCTTGGTTCAGCGCGTCGTCTGCAAGCATCACGGTCGTTGTCATGATGCACATACAAAGGTTGTGCAAGCACGCATTTTGCGCCCTGGAGCATAAACTTGAGGGTCCACCAGCACAGATAGCATGCCAAGTAGGTGTGAGGCTGCGAAGTGAAGATGTGAACTCTCGAAAGATGGCGCCGCCATCCGGCACGGTGCGACTAGACTGTAGTTCCCACTGGCAGTGGCAGTGACAACGAGCAGAACGCGAATTCTAAGTGCGCTAGTTGAAGATCTCGGGATCAATTTGACCATCTTGGCTTCAGACATCGCGGAGCCTGTCGCGAAGTTTCCTCCTACGCTCCGAGATCTCATCGTTACCGAACTGCGCCGTAACAGCCCCTCAGTCAGGTGCGCCTTTCCTCCCCCTCCTCAGGGGAGACGAGCTCGAGCAGTACGTCACGCGTTCATTGCCAAGCTAATTGCTAAATAGCACCGTGACGCTGTGACGGCTCTGATGCAGGGTAGAGAAGAGCAACTCGGGGTCCATCGCTCTTATTCGCGAATGCATGCCGAAGGCACGGGCCCGGGGCCGCGTAGATAGAACTGCAGTAGAGTAGCCTTTGATCCCATCCCTCGCCTCTTGTTTCTCTATACTTGACGGCATGCAGCCGTCGAATGAGCGATGCCCTTAAGTATTTCTACCCAAGAATACATACGGATAAATAATGCGCCGCCGCACATAGCGCGGACCTACCACCCACGGGTCTAGACCATGGCCTTGTGGTCGCTGGCGAGCAGCTCCCCCGTGAAGCGCGATATCTCCGCAAACGCGTCCAGGAGCGCAGGTACGACGAACGGCCCGTTGGACTCGCGACGTACGTCCGCCAAGGTGCCCTCCGCGCGCTCGCGCCGACGTTGCTCCTCTTCCAGTGCGAGCTCCGCCGCGCGGCGCGCCTCTGACTCCGTTTCTAGCTGAGTGCGAAGCGCTTACAATATGTGAGCGAGACTGGCGGGATGGAGCAAGATGATGCCTACCGTATATCTCGCTTTGCGATGCATTCCGCTCCTCGACGATTTCTGGGTGGGGGTCCACCGTAAGTTCGGGCACAGGCATGGCATGGTGTGCCAACTCTTGTCGCAGCTCTTTCTCACGTGAGGCCAGGGTGGCGATCCGCTGGCAAATCTCTGAGCGCTGGCGCAGCAGGCCGTCCACACTGACCGCTGGGTCTGGAGGCCCCGCGCCTGTACTCGCTGCCGTAGCGTTCGACGACGACGACTCGGCGGGTGGCTGCTCTGTTGTCGATGCGGCATTGGGGTTGACGAAGGAGGGCTTGGTAGGCAGAGGGTGCCGCTGAGGGGCAGCGGGAGAGGGAGCAACATAGAAGGACGATGACAGCTGCAGGGTGTCCAGGTCCCAACGGAGAGTCCCACTGGATCTCTTTCTGCCAACTCCCGAGTGTTCCGAGCCGTCTGTCAGGTCGTCCAGGCCGGTATGTGAGCTCGCTGCCCACTCTTTCCCACGTGTACCGGCCTTGTTCGAGTAGGAGTTTTCGGAGGGCTGCCCCACCACCGGCGGACGATTCGTACCGGCGAAGGTCGGCTTGGTTGGCAGAGGGTGAGGGGCGGACGAGGTGAGAGCGGACGAGCGGGGTGGTCGCCGGGGATCTATAGTAGGTGGATGGAGAGCTGCTTCGTAGTTCCCTTCCTCTGTTTTGATGCGCGGATGAGTTTGAGATGTGTCATTGGAAGTGGGCTGAAGATACGGGGGAGGATGAGCGTAGGTCGCGGTTCGCGGGGAGGACTTCAAGGGAGAGTCATAGGTAGGTTGTGTCGGGCTCCCAGCAGGAGTCGATGTGACGCGCGGGCCTGGCGATGTGGTATTGTACTGTTTTGAGGGGTCTCCCCAGCCGGAAGGCCCAAAGTGACGCGCAGGCGAATCAGTCTTGGGCGCTGCGAGCCCCTTGTTCGGCGAGAAGCCCTTTGATCCGGAAAACGGCCTTGGATAGGACAGGCCATTCCGCGGCCCCGTCGGTATACCATTCAGATGCGCTTGCGGCGAAAGCGGCAAAAATTGATGAGTATGTGCGAGTATATGCGTCTTGAGAGCTTGAACTCACCTTGATGAGACGTTGTCCCGCCAGGGCGTGCGATAGGAGACGCAGCCACTCTTGCGAGAGCGATTGACTTCGGAGCGCTCGGGGCCTTCCCCACTTCCGAATTGCTCGTTGGTTGGGCTGGCGCCGGTGGTCGAGGGATCTGAGTGTCTGGTGGGGCCCGATGACCCGGTGCGGGGACGTGTACGCGTATTCCACTGACAACATGAGCATCGGTCGGTATATAGCCGAATATTCGGCTTACTTCATCAGCAGTGCTATAAGTGATCTGTAGAGCACGTCGCGTTCAGCGCCATGCTGAAGAGGAAGGTCACGGCGTACATAGACCGGTTTGCTAAACATGAGGGGTCGAAGCGGATGGCTTGGAAGGCTTGTGAGATGAGCGTCTGTGTGGTCTGCATTGATCCTCTACGTTAGCACCGTAGAGACTTGACGAAGACGGTCTGCGGCAGGAACAACTCACACTTCCTTCGTTAGCATTCCACATACACTTCATGACGCCGGAGCGCCAGGTACACGCACACGTGTGCGCAGGCGGTAGGCCCAGAGCCTGGATATCCCCGTTGACGAACTCGTTCAGATATCTTTGTGAGTCGTCCTTCCATACGTTGAATAGGCGCGCCTTCTCGCCTTTGTAGTTAATCGCCAACGTGACCATACTCGTCAAAGGCGCTGATGATGAGAACACGGGATTAGTTTGCCAAGCTGCGGTCATCGGAGAGCTCACAGTCCTCGTCGAATTCAACTGTGTAATCAATGTAAGCAGTTTATTGTGATATTCTCTGCGATCTTGCGCGTTCTGGTTCAGGATCAAGTCGTTTCTACACCAGCCCTTGCCAAGTCGCCATCCACACGGTGTTTGGAGGCGAAACAGATTTTCTGTCGACCAAGCCTCCTCAGTCCAATTTTTCAGCAACCAGGGATATGCAGCGAAAGCCTGGTTGCTACTTAGAGAGTTGGCTAGCGAGAAAGACTTGAATCCAGAATTGACCCATGCGGCGGGGATCAGAGACGATGAGCCCAAGCCCCACACGTGAGTGACAGTCTCTCACGTGAGTGTGACGACCGCGGCTTGTGTGACGCCGCCGACTCGGAAGTTGGAGGCCGCTCCAGCTTTTCAACGGAATTCATCTCTACGCGCTTTCGAATAGTCTTCATCCAGTTCTAGTCACTTCCTTTCCTTCTCTTTGGCTATCTCTGAGGGATCTAGACAGCCAGCACTGGCCTTCTCGCCGCAAACGAGGCGCATAACAGTAGAAATACGAAAATCATATCGCAGGACCCCGCTGACCTACCCGGCTGATAATCGTATTCTGTCGCTTGCACTTTGCATGAACCAGGACGCGGCTGCAAACCCTGATCTCTCTAGTTCACTTGCCATGTCGAACACAAGTATACATTCGAGCGGAGGGGATGTGTCTCGTGGCGACGATGTTCCTACTACCCAGGGTCAAGGATCCACCATGGACTCTGAACCTAGTGGCTGCGACAGCCGCGCCACTCGGGCCTTTTCCTCATTTATCGCAAGTGAGCCTACCGAGATAGCTGCTCCGCTAACGGCTGGCGGCGCCCCCTCCTCTTTCCCACCTGAACGTAGGCTCGACGCAGATGCAGACGGTCCCTCACAATCTGACGACACCGACGCGTCTTCAGTCCTCACCAAGCGCAAGCGCCCCAGGCATCCTCGCGCACGCGGCGGCAAGAAGGTCCAGGAGGCAAAAGCGCGTAAGCTCGCCAAGCAAGCCGCCCAAGCTGCTCTTGAGGCGGCCCTCTCAGGCTCCGCGGATGCAGCCATGGATCCTACTCCTTCCGAGCCTGATCGCGATGCCGCTGTGGCGGCTATGGAGCCTCGGGCAAACCGACCACTATCGGAGTCGGTGACGGACGTTGCTCGCCAGCAAGTCGCGCCAGACCACGATGAGCCCTGCGGAGCTCCTAGCGTGCTCCAGCGAATGCAGGCGACCTCCGGGCGGAAACGTAGGCGTCCTCGCAAAGGAAAGGCGAAGGCGGCCGTGGCTGCGGCACTTGTCAAGCAATCACAGTCGTTCAAAGCGTCTCATATCCAGGAGGCCAAGGCTCGTGCAACTCCCGTCCAGTGTCAGTCTGAGCTTAGCTCTGGCACCATCGCTCAAGCAACTATTCCTTTGCTTGTGTCTGACCCTAGTCTGATCGACGAGCCGCTTTCCTCCAATGGCCACCACGACTCCAGTACTACTGAGGGTCAATCTGAGTCCTCTCTTGTCCTCTCTCGACCGGAACGATCCCCATCTGGGCTCCAGCTTAGCGACAGTCACCAGGACCTCCTCCTGACGCTCTTCCCACACGGTGACCCGGGAGCGCACGAAGACTTGGATGTCCATAGACCCCTGCTTCATATCGCGGAGTCCGTCAAGGAGGAGATACAGGAGATACAGGAGGCCGCTGAGGAGACACTCTCCATACCTGCCGACGAGAGAGATCCAGACACACTCGCGTATGATCTCGCGGCGACCCAACGCGAGATCAGCGGACTCAAGAAGACCGTGTCGGTGCTGCTGACGCGAATGGACAGTGTATGCGACGGACCCCCTCTGTCGCGGGCGGCACGGCGGCGGGCACGGAAGTCGAGGGAAGGCGAGCACGTGGAAGACGAGGCACAATGCGTACTCGGGGCACTCCTGGAGGATCTCGAGAAAATCTCGGTGTTAACGGTGCAGCTGGCGGCTGTTGTGCAGTCGGAGGCGGTGTCGTCGCTGTAAGCTAAGTACGGTGACGCAGGTCGGAGGGCGTTGATAGGGTATCGCATGTGAGTCACACGGACTATGTTGTATGCTTCTTTTTCGTAGATTTGTACGGTTGGGATTTCGCCTTGGCCCCGCAAGCCGTACTCTAGCAAGATACTGTAAGTACACAAATTTTGTCAATGTTGAGGCTGGATGACTCGTGTCTGAAGTTCTCAAGACCGGTAGTTCGAAGGCTGATCGAGAAGCGAGATCAGTGGATACAGCATGAGGGGGTTACATACCTGCGTAGATACTGACGCTAGAGTGGCTCATGACTCATAAGCATGACTCCGCAAGGCTATGTATTAAGAGGTCACGTATTGGATACGCCAGCAGTACGTTCACAAGTCGCCGTACGCTCAGACAATGCTAAGTACACAGCTCCAGAGAACAGTCATTCGGGCTCGAAGCATGTGAGAACATACACAGAAGCATCCCAAGCACCGCCTGGGATCGTGATCGTCTCCTTGTTAGCTCCGCGCTCCCTATCCACAAGGTCATTCTGCCGCAGGCTCCTCATGTCAACGTATGATGTCGACACGAATATCTTGAGGAACCCTGCCTCTCTCTTGGCTCCCGGGGCAAGAGAGAATCTAATAGAGTCAGCCTCTCCTGCGCCATAGCCGATAGGTAGTTGACCGGGTACCCTGCCCTGGCTTCGAGGTAGAGGAGCTCTCACTCTTTCGCCGGGAGGTAAGTACCAAGCCTGGCAATGGTGACTCAGAATACAACTCAAGCTAGTATGGCATCGGCGATCAATGGCCACTTACCTGGATGCCATACGTAGAAGGGTCGAAATAGAACACATACGGGTAGAGATCATACGCGGAAGTGTTGATCAGCGTTAAGCCGTAGTATTTTGTCAGGTCGTGGATCCGCGCCTCCTTGACCTTCACAGGCACCGTGTAAGTTGAGAGCGGGCAACCGCGAACGTCTTCCGCGGGTGCAGACCCGAACAGGTCTTCACCGACCTGAGACAATAGTGGCCGAAGCCCGGTTCCCGATGCTGTCTCGAGAAGATGCAGCCCTACCTGCGGTCGCAGCTCCTGGCTACCACCGACCCGGTCATTGAAGCGGTACAGGTGGAAGTTCCAGTGTGCAACAGCATCTAGGATCTCATCCGGCTGCAAGGAGCGACCTGGGATAGTCATCTCGCGCTCCGCGTATCGGAACGTCAGCGGGTCGGATCGAGTCAAGATCCGACAATTGCTCAGCTCCTGGAGAGATAGGTCGTAGTAACCTGAGCCCTTCGGAGTTGCCTTCTCGTACTTGAACGCAGCCTGCGCTGGTAGAGGGGTCGGGGTCCTGACCTTCATCACTATCGAGTTCCAGGTAGAGATGATAGCTCTCGCCTTCTTCAGGGCTTCGACGTAGGGGGACAGGTCCGTAATCTGATCGTGCCGTACGACACACTCCGTCGCGTAGACAGTCTTTACGACGAGTACGATATCGCGGCTCCTGACCAAGCCATCGATCTGGTCCGTGAGTGCGAGTTGGACAGTGAACTCGGTTCCTTCGACGACGCCATTGGCATGGCCCCCCACGACGTAGAGCGTGCGAGTGCGATTATCATAGCGAAGTGGAAATGAGGTCGCCTCTCCGGCCACCTCGGACGTGCTGAACAACAGGCGATCCCTGTTCTTTCCCTCGCACAATGGATTTTGTCCGATGAAGGATGCCCCGCAAAGCTTGATATTCTCCGGGTCCAAAAGGGCTTCCATGAGTCGTGCGTACGTTATCTGAGGCGGAGCGTGCGCTTCCTCATACGCTCGACGAAGGTATGCGAGCAGATGGTAGGTGAACATCCCTCGCGCCACCTCTGTGCCACCGTCATGGACGATGTTCTCCCGTGCCTTTTCGTCTTCTCTGCAGGCAGCCAGGAGAACATGGGAACGCATCGTTGGGTATGAAAACCCAGATGAGATGACCTGCGTTGCCCCACGACTTCCATCCTCAGTATCGGCGGACAGCGACATAAGTTCTTCGTCCAATGTCGCAGGAAGGGTATATCGGCGCACATCTTTCCCCAGTTCACGCGGTGTGCCAGGGCCCGGACGCATGTTACGAAATGCACCGCCAGAATGGCAAGAATCGAAGATCGCCACCTATCAATAGTATGCACACAAGGACACGAGTGTCAGTTACCTATTCTCTCGTACTGTGCTAAATGGGCGTACAATATTGTCGCCTTTCTTGTATGCCAAGTGGCGCATAAGGCTATTCAGGGTGCGGTCCGGAATGCCATAGATGGGTTTCCCGCTGTGCTCGTCGGTCGTCTCCGCATCATATGGGCAGATCATCTCGATCATACCGTTGCTTGTGACCCAGCCTCTGGGTGCGACAGCACGATCCCCATGGCCTGCGTAGAAGAGCACCATTGCGTCGCCAGCATTGATCCCTTCATTGTCGAGGAAGTGTTTCCGGAAGGCAGCGATAATCGCTGCGCGCGTAGCTTCTTCATTGAAGAGGATCACGATGTTATCGGAAGGAACATGCAGGGTGTCCCCGAGGAAGTTGACAAATGCCTCGGCATCAAGTGCGCAGCCCTTCAAGGGAGGGATGGTTCGGTTCTTGTAATTGTCGATGCCAATGACAAGGGCGAAAATGCAAGCATTCGGTGGCGTCGCGACAGCGTACCCGATGTTGTGGTCGTCGTGGATTATCTGTTGTGCTTCTACAGTGGCAACATTCTGGATGACTATGCTAGAATGCACAAGTATTGAACTAAGTCACTAAGCATGTGTCATAAGTAGTTGACAACCCACTGGGTTGGATCTGGTTCCGTCGTGAGAGGAAAGTTACTTTCACTGAAAAGCCGGTTGTTACTATGGTGCTCCCGTTAGACAATGCATTGCTTACTCTGCGATGATCGTGTTAGTGGACGGAACTTTGTCTATCGCGAAGACATTCTGTTCTTGATACGTCTCTCTGCATTGAGACAGTCAGATCAGACTGCATAAGAATTACCAGAAAGATCTCACCTCCTTGGGTTCGTGACTCTACGACTCGGGGGCATTGCCTGAGACGCATTAACTCTGTGGAGAAGATATCGAATGGATTGCGTCAACGATTGAATGTGGAAGGAATCGAGTAGCTTCTTACGTTGGAGGCTGCATCCCTACAGCTCGAGTAGAATAGCTGCTTTGAGTATATTGTTGTCGCATCGTGTTGCTATGCGTGACTCTGGAGCGGTATAGTGATGAGTCCTTATATATCATCGAATGTCATGGTCGCCGGCTCAAACATGAGTCGCCTTTGCGGCTGAAGGATGACTGCGCGAAAGATTAAACTTAACTTGAAGTGAACCTAATCAGGGAGATCCGAACGCACTCTTGCTTCCCGTGTGTCCAAGGCTGCGTGTCCGATTCAATGCTCACGGAGCATGATAGTGATAAATCGATTCGGCTGGGAAACTACTGTGCAGAGTTTGGGAGAGGGACTATGTAGAACAGTGGATCACAGAGCGAGCGATAAAGGGTCTTCAACCCTGATTATCCACTGTAGAAGAATAGCGGACACGATTTCCGGGCCGTGTCGCACCTTCCTATGGGTATATCTGAATAGCATGACGGAGGCGTGCCTACCGCCAAGGATGGTCAAAACATGAGTGAAGTGGATACCTCTCTCTCCTCCACATCGATAAGTGCGTCTCTTGCCCCGTGTCGGTGGTCAAGTGTCACCGTTGAGACACCAAACGACTTCTCGCTTCGCGTGAGGGTAGACAGCTTGCGCGCAGTCACGGTAAAGCGCTGTAGTATGCTGAATTGTGCCATAGCGTGCATAGATTGACTGTGCGTGCGAACGTTGTTGAATCGCACTGTGGTTCAGAAGGTCAACGTTTCAACCGTCAAGCACGTTCGCCACTAGCCTTGTCGGAATGGGGCCGGGGAGACTGTGAAGCGTGGCAGAAGGCACACGCAGAATTCACATCGTTCATCCGGACATGAGAAACATACTCGCTGCAAGGATTGGCCCGTAATGGTAAGGCGCTTGAGGACGGAGGGTGCCAGCATGCACGCCTCACTTGCGCGCAGCCGTTCGATTCTTAGGGGGAGAGATAACGGTGGCGGTATACGATAACCAAGTGATATATTTCAGTTTCCTTACTATGTCACGGAGAGAGATCTCAGCACGTACAGGTACAGTTGGGACGTCCAAGCCAACTGTGTATATGAGGAGGAGGGTATCATACAAGGCAAGCGTCGAGAGAGAGCAAGTCGTCACGATGTCACACTGTCACGAGGACATGTGCTTGTGCGCTGAGCTTCAACGTTTGAACGTTTGAGTGCCCATGGGCCATTCACGGCTGGCTACAGTACGGTAGATATGATCCCTCACCTGTTTATCGTGCGAGCATGTACTGACGCATGAGCATAGGCGGTATCGTACTATCCAAGTGAAGTCCGAACGGCAGTCCCATCCTCGAGATGCCATGGACAGGCTGCCCCGCGTGCACATCAACGGCGGAGGACTGGAGGATCCAGAGACAAATCCGCCCTCTCCCTGGAATTGAACCGGATACAGATGGCGTCGATTGAAATTATCAGTACTGGGGTTATACGGCTTCGAACCGACGCGAGAGAAGGACCATTGTACGCCCCTCCCGCGGAACATCACCGACCGTGTTCCTCCAGAACTAACCGATCACATCGTTGGTTATCTTCACTTGGAAACAAAGGACCTATACAACTGCGCACTGGTTTGCCGCACATGGCACCACCGGAGCCAGACCTTGCTGTATGCTCGCCTCGTCATCCAGGGTTGGAGGTCCTACAACGCAGTCACTCGATTCACCCTACGAAGTGAGCAGTCAATGCACTACTTGCGTTTCACCCGCATGCTGGACATCAGGCGGAGCAAAAGCACTGCCCTTATCCCTTGCGCACACATGCAAAGGAAATATTTCCAGTCAATTCCTTGTGTTCTGCCACTGCATGGGCTGATGTTCAATGTATAGTGTCTTCGGTTCTACGACTGCGTGTACGTACCACAGCAGCTTTGTCGAGTCCATGGGACGTTTCACGAAATTGGTGCATCTCACTTTGATCGCGTTCGAGTTCCGCTCCTTTGTCGACCTCCGCCGGTTTATCTGCTCATTACCCAAGCTGTGTGAGCTGGAGCTCAGCGGCGGCCGACTCAGCTCTGCGAGTGCCGCATCGGTCAATGCGGAAATCACTCCAGAACACGACTATTGGCCCCGCCTTCGCAGCCTTACACTCGAAGATCTAGACCCGAATCTCTGGACACCACTTGCTAGTTGGGTCGCATCGACCAATGTGTGCAAGTCTCTGACAGCCTTGCATTTCGATACCATGAATAATGAGGCAACTCGCTTGTGTTTGGAACGCACCTTGGAAGCATGTGGTCCATCACTGATCGAACTCTGGTACAACGTAAACGAGGTATTTGGAGGTATGTGAGATGAGCAAAGTTTTATCACTTCGCGCAAACGAGCTAACAAAAACCGTCATATCTCTAGCGGAGTTCACAAATCTCCTTGCTTACTGCACCAATATTTCCAATGTGGCCCTTTCCACCACCATTAATCCGGCCGCCAGTTCGTGGCGAGCAGTCGTCGCCGAGCTGTACGACGTAATCTCCTCGCTTCGCAGTGCCCGCATTTGCACTCTTGAACTTACCATCTCGCTGATCGGTCGGATAGGAGCAATCTCCCCGGCATCCCCGCACCCGGATGATGAATTCCAGGACATAAACCTGAGTCCGATCCAGGGCACCATCGCACGGGCGCTGTTCGACTCGCTTACGCGCGTTGTCATTAACGTTTATGCCAACTATCAGTCCCCTCGACTGACAACTGACGTCGCCATCACGGCAGGAGAGATGAAGCATCGAATCCGTTCAATCCTCCAGCCCTGGGATGAGCGTGGAATACTGGCAGTGGAGTGCCAACACGACGAGTACTAGCCCCTGCCTGGTTCCGTTACCTCGGAAGACGATTCAGGTGCATACCTCTAGCTGACTGATGACGAACCCGAGGTAGCTAACCATTCGCGCAGAAATGGATTCTAGCTCGTTGAGGCATCTCCAGAGCCACGTTGTACACAGGGAGACGAGATCACCATCAATATGCAAGAAACAATCCCCTCTTCCCCTTCTCTGCAATTTTACGTACCCCTACTGGACACTGAAATCGATTTAGCACCGTGGATTGCCACGGAACGCAGCACGTACTCGCTGCGCGACGCCCAAGCGATACCCAGAGCGCAGATAGCAGCATAACATTACGAATTGAACATACATAGCGTCGCTCCTGCGTAATTCATTCCTAGTGCCCTGATACCCAGCGGTAGCCGCCGTACCGATCACGATTGCGGTCGTGGCGCTTGAGCTCCTCTTTTGCGCCGGCTATATGCGCCATTGATCCTTAAGTCTGTCGACCGGCACGGCGAGCAGCCCGACAAACATGTCAACCTTTCTCTCCTTAGCGTCGTGTGGATGCAGGATGAACATAACACGCATGACCAGACCGCCGTACTCTTAAGGCTTCAGCAACTCGAAACGGTACAAGACATACTCGTGTACTGCTGCGGACCAGAGCATGAGCGGGAGGATACAGAATGGTGTTAGGAAAATACTCACTGGATGCTCCTCGCGACCGATGCCAGCCTATTTGCCCATCTCGCCAAGGTGAGTGGACAGATAACAATGTCTTTTCCAACGGCATACCGCGTGGCCTCCCAGGCTGGCGTGTCCAGCGGGCTTGTGCGGCGACGCCTCCGGCTTCGCGAGTGCATCTGTAGCTATCTTGGTAGAGCTATGTCTACGTTTCGTGAAGAGCCTTATTAGGTTCAGAGCGCTGCGAGGAGCCGAGCACGTACCTAACCGCGGTCCTCCTTGATAGATGCTCCTATCACTCCGCCAGCCGACTCTTCGCTCTGAGCGGCTCTAGATCCTCCAAGTGTGTACAAAGCGTCGACGTCCTCGTACATACTCCACTAACGCCACCACATCTGCGAGCTTTATGGGCTTGGGCAGCTACGCATCGTCGACCGAGTTTCCGTCGCTGCGTTGGTAGGTCGAGAAGAGGCCCGGCTCATATAGAGGACGACAGGATGTTGAGGGGGATATTGAAGGGAGTGGGTGGTGGACCACGAGTGCAGCGGTGCGCCACGGACAGGCAAAATCGGGCGTTGAAGGCCTAGAGCACACTCCAAAGCCCTTGGAGACCACTACCATCAACTCCACAGGCCCTGAAAAAACAAATCAGCGATGCGTGGAAACAACGCACGCAGCAGGCTGCTGCAGGCAGGGTAATCAATGAGCGTGTGGCTCATGCTCTCACTGTTCAGTCACATTTCTCACCCGACCGCACATAGACAAACAGGAACGAAGCGCGAAATCGCGCATAGCCCGGTGCACAACAATCGTCTGCTGATGACTGCGGCTACAAATGCCTGAACGGTATACTATTGGAACCACAGTCCATTGCGATGAAGGAATGTGAGCTGTTATGACTGCAGCCCCCAAGCCCCGCGAGGCCTCGGACACGCATGAAATGACACGTACTGTCGAGCCAAAATCCCCGGTTATCCTAACACCAACACTGACGCATTTCTTGAAAAAGCTGCTCCGCCGTCCGTTCGCAAGACTCAGAATTGGGGTCTTCGCTTTCGGGTGCGGTCATATTCTTTCTCGTCGAATCAGTAACAACCATGCGACCTAGCAAGGGCATACATCAGTCACGAAAAAGACGACGCTTACTTACAAGGAGAGAAAACATGTAAACAACTTACCACCGTCGATACGATCATTCTCTCAGACCTACTCCAGTATACGGTGTACACCGAACTGCAGTACCAATCTTGCATTGAACAATCACTTGTGCGTTTGTACTAGTGATGGTATGGATGCTAGTAGGATTCTGGGAACTTCAAAGAGATGCGCCTCGTCTGAAGTCGATAGAGGATAATGCGAAGAGGCCTCAAGTGAAGTTGTCCTGAGGGCGATAGTCGAAACATCGGCGCGGTTTTACTGCGTAGTGTGTTGAACGTAGCACTTGACGGTTCATACCACGCGCCCGCATACATCTAGTGACCATCGTATTGAAGAGCGTTTCCAGAGGCGTATTATGAAACACGGTCCTGCAGGCGAGAGGGATGTAAGGGGGTTGAAGTCGACGCAGGCGGGCGCGGTGAAATGTGATGACATCAGTGCATTGGCATACTTAAGCGCCCGATCGTGCCAGATCACGCTCTTCAGTACCGTCAGCCTGAATCCAACCGACTCTCGCCCCGCTCCATCCCTGCTGTTACTCCTTCCCCGAGTCTATGCCTGAGACCAAAACGCTTCGGTCAGCCATTGATTGCGGCGATGGTCACGTCCGCGGGCGCGTCGACGAAGAGCGACGTGTCGACGTCCACAATCCGTGGGCCGTCAGGTACGGGCGCGAGTGGGGCAAATGGACGACGGGTGGGTCTGCAACTCCCCTCGTCAAGCAATACACTAGCCTGTCCAGAATGTCACCGTCTGTAGCTTCCTCCGCGCCACCCATCTACTTGCTGGGAGAGCGCAGGTCAAGAGACACAAGACGATCTCAACGAAGACAGCTGGCGAGCGGCGCGCGCGCGCGTACTCGTGAGGGCGATCGAGGATGTCCGGTACGCTACTGAGCGTTCGGAGCGGTCGCGAGTAAGGAACATGCAGTCCGGCGCCGTGACATCATGAGGTACATGTCCGCGCAGGGAATTCTATGCCTGCTTGCTCCGTTCATAGACGTTTTCAGAATTGAACGGGTCCGGTCTGTGCTTACGAGGCGGAACGATGATAGCATTACCGTAAGCATATTACGGTGATGCGCACCGAACTCTCGCCACTCAAGCAGGAAGAAATCCTCTAGTGAGTCGCAATGAACGTCCCTGCCGGTCACGAGCCGTTTGTTTGCAAGCTTGGAACAGCACGAGATGGTTTGTTCGAGTCAGCCGCATACGCAAGACTATTCTGTAATGACGCTCTCGGTGTGAATATGGAGCCCCTGTAGCCTACTGATCCAGATTTCCCTTCAATTTGCAGCTGCGAATGCTTCGCAATCTGCAACTTTTGACGCCGAGTGGATTTGAACTCAACCGGGCATCAGGTGCGTGCTCATGCCACTGAAGAACGTTCGCTCACTTGTTTGAGTCCAGTGTAAGCGTTCGGGTGCATCAGAACAAGTCCACGTCGATGGCTCGTGAGTTATTGACGCTGTGCATCAGCACGCATTCAATCGATGCACGCACGGTGTTGTTTGCCATAGAGCCCTTCCGTGAGTCTATCTATGCAATGGGCGGATATGTCTAGATAGGATTACTATGGAACGCTATCATAGTATCCGCAAAAGGTGTTTCGCATACCACTGCATACGAATGAACATCGAACAGCATGACACAATGCACGCATCTCCGTTGGACAGCATGCCCGGATACCTGCCTCGCAATACCTGTATTCTCGATAACCAAGTGACAGTCCTGGGAAGCGTAGCGATACCTGTACCGGAGCTCGGACTTCTTTCCAGTGGTTCTACAGAACCTTATTACACAGCTCAGGTTGGCGATTCACCTTATCGTGGGGTACACGCAGCGTTCTCTTCTCGTCGTTGAAATGCGCATGCGAGCGAGACAGGAGCTCATGATACAGCAGGATATCACAGCAGCCCGACATGGAATACATAATCGCAGTCAGGTGCGTACAATAAAGAGGCGTAGATGCACTAACGGACCAACCGACTTACTCGGTGCTTCTTTTACCGCATCGACCAAAAGCCCAGGTGCTCGTACTAGGCAGGTATAACTGTACCTAGACGCGACGCCGAGCAGGAGGCTGTCCATACGACCGCACAGACACACCGTGATCGGACACCCGTATCGTAATGGAACTCTCGTGGACACGAGGCGAAGGTGAGGTCCAGAAGAGGCGCAGCTTCGAAGCAAAAAACTAGGAAGGGAGAACACAAAGAACGGTGAACGTCATTAAACTCTGTTCGGAGGTCCCGGAAAACTGTGGGCATGCGAATTGACGCAGGCCAATTGACGCAGAGGGACAGAGGGCTGCCAGTGGAGTGTCTGGCGAGCAGACGCCCGATCGCGCCCTCGTGATCATGGTGATGCCGCCGGCCTCGAGCCCTGGAACGTTCCGACTCTCCCTCACGATACGCGTCCTCAGAGTCGGAAAGTCCAAAGGGATATCTGCCTACTGCAATATTTGTATGTGCCCGCACTCCAATGACACTACCAGAAACGAGGCAATGGATACAAGTGCCGGTCACCTTCGAGGTCAGACTGCCAGGGCGAGCCGTAGACGAGCAGGGCACATCATGGTATCCGAGTGCTACTACGCGTGCTGGAGGCAGTCCTCTCGGGCGACAGGCTGTGAGTTTTCTCCGCCCTGTTATCCTGACATGAGTGGCTATGACAATCTACTTCGTATTAGGGGTCTTGCACCTTCTACTGAGATGCTGTGTCTGTTGGCTTCTGTCGCATGTCACCGTCCCACGGATACAGCATGCCCTGTACAATACCGTAAGGTTCGTGCGGCTCATGTATCGTGCTCCATGCAGTAGAAGCTTTCTGTAGGAAACAGATCTAGCCTCATTGATGTATGCACGGTACGTCGCCTCAAACTGCGTGTTGGACCGTCGATGAAGTCTTTGCCCTATTCTTTTGCCCGTGCATATCAGCCACTTCGAGATTGCCATGCCATCATTGAGAGATTGCGCCTGTGGTCTGCGCTAGATAATCTGGCTTTCTCAGAGTACAGGAGGCATTCGGAGGCAGTGAAAGCGAGGCGCTGTGGCACAAGGTTTCAAGTCTATCCGAGTCTATCGCAGGCATCGCCCACGATAATCCTAGCTCTCGCATAGCCTCACCGCGTACGTTAATAATAAGCACAATCGTCGTCTTTGACTCAAACACACCTGCACGCACCCCTCGTATCTACTTCCATTGACTGGCACATTGGCATTCTCTCCACGCTTCCCCTAGTGCCATTCCGAGTCACGGCCGGCTACAGTACGGTGAATATGATCTCTCACCTGCTATCGTGTAAGCGTAGCCATGTATTGACACACTGTGAGTATAGGTTGCATCGTGGTGTCCATATGAATTTCAAGTTCTCATCTTCGAGAGTGCCGGAGACGCCATACTACACAGGCTGCCCCGCATGCATGCCCATGGTGGAGGCCAGGAAGATCGGTGAGGAGATTCGCCCTCCCCGTCGAATTGAACCGGATCCGGATGGAATCAATTGGAATGACCAGTACTGGGGTTATGAGAGCTGGAACCGACGCAAGAGAAGGACCATCGTACGCCCCCTCCCGCGGAACATAACCAACCGCATCCCTCCAGAGCTAACCGACCACATCATCCACTTCCTTCGTTGGGAGAGAAAGGATCTATACAACTGCGCACTGGTTTGCCGTGCATGGCACCATTGGAGCCAGACCTTGCTGTATGCTGTCCTCAGCATCGAGGGTTGGCGGTCCTACAACTCAGTTACTCGATTTACGCTGCCGGGCAAGTACTCAAGGCGCTACTTGCGTTTTACCCGCGTGCTGGAGATCGCACCGGGCAAAAACAAAGCCTATCTCCCTCGCTCACACGCGCAAAGGCAGTATTTTCAGACAATTCCTTGTGTCCTGCCGCTGCATGGGCCAATGCCCAATGTGCAGTGTCTTCACTTCTTCTACTGCTTGTACCCGCCATACCACAGCAGCTTTGTCATGTCCATGGCGCGTTTCACGGAATTGGTGCATTTCACTTTGATCGCGTTCAAGTTCTGCTCCTTTGCCGATCTCCGCCGGATCATCTGCTCATTGCCCAAGCTGCGTGAGCTGGAACTCATCGAGGGCACACTTAGCTCTGCGAGCGCATCGGTAAATGTAGCGAGCCCGCCGGAATGCGACTATTGGCCCCGCCTTTGCAGCCTTACACTCGCAGATCTGGATCTGAATCTCTGGGCAACACTCTCTAGTTGGGCCGCATCGACCAACGTGTGCAAGTCTTTGACAGCCTTGCATTTCAGCAGCGTGCATATTGAGTCAACTCGCTTATGTTCGGAACACATTTTAGAAGCATGTGGACCATCATTGGCCGAACTCAGTATGCATTCTTCACGAGGTACGTGAAACGAGCAAGGTTTTTATGTATCACCTTGCGCAAGCGGACTAACAGAAGCAACCACATCTAGGGGGGCTCACAAACTCCCTTGCTTACTGCACCAATCTCTCCAATGTGTCCCTTAATATCAGGGTTGACCGGATCGATTCGTGGCAAGCAGTCATTGCCGCTCTGCACGACACAATCTCCCAGTTTCGCAGCACCTGTATCTGCTATCTCAAACTAAGCATCTTGCTGTACAGTGAGGGGGACCTCCCATCCCCGTACTCCGATAACGAATTTCAGGACATAAACCTGAGACCGATCCAGGAAACCATCGCACGGCCGCTGTTTGACTCGCTTAAGGACGTCGTTATTAAAGTGTCAGCGGGATATACCACTGGCTATCCTCGGCTGACAAGTGATGTTGTCATCACGGCGGAAGAGATGAAGCGTCGAATCCGCTTGATCCTCCAACCTTGGGACAAGCGTGGAATACTGGAGGTGGAGTGCCAACACGACGAGTACTAGTCCCTGTGTGGTTCGGCCACGTCGAAGGACGATTCAAGTGCGTACCTTCAGTTGATTGATTACGAAACCTGAGGTAGCTTACCGTTGGCACAAAAGTGGACGTGGGCTCGTTGCGACATTGCCAGAACCGCGTTGTACACAAGGAGACGAGATTACTTTCAATATGTACGAACAAGGACACTCTTCCCGTTCTCTGCGATTGTGTGTACCCGTACTGGATATCTAACTTGAACCGACGCGGTGATTTGCCATCGAACGCAGCGTGCACTCGTGGTGCGATTCCCTCTCGTCTTGCGTCTGCAGACGTGCATCAGCGGAACATACAGACACTGACGCCCGTACCCCAAGCTGAGCGGGGCCCAGACGTACCAGTTGCTCGTTCACCGCCGTTTCGCGATGCAGCCAGGACTTCGATGTGCGTACACCTACGCATTAGATCCGAAGGCTCCCGGCGGTTTTTCGCGACAGGCATTGCCCGACTCGCCCCTCGGGTCGAGCAGGCGCAGCGCATTTGAGTGCATTCTGGGCACGACACACTTCCATACAACAGCAGCTAGAAAGCATAACATTATGACTTGGACTGTACGCAGCGTGGCCTTTGCAAAATCGTTCCTAGTGACTTGTTTCCCTGCGGTCACTGCAGCGCGTCCAGCGGTCACGTCGCCGTGGCGATACTTGAGCTCCTCCGCGCTTCCCATCGGGAAGCCCGCAATCCCGCCCTTCTGTCTGTCGACCGACACGACGAGTAGCCCGACAAAGATCTCGAATGCTGGCAGATTCAATGCGCTTAGATGCGACCTACAATGGGGCAGCGACCGGACGGTAGGCAGGAGCTCGATCCATATGACACGAGCGGGATGGGGACCCTCCGCGAGTGCCCAGCAGTCGCCTTCGCATGTCAAGCTTCAGCTGCCACATTGCAGTGGCGTAGTGTTACGACTCTCCTTTACGCCCTCTGTCTCTGCCTCCATCGACAAGTCCGCTAGCAGTTCTCAAGCACGCGGGAGCAAGGGAGACATACTGTGACGGGACGCACATCTTCATCGTCTAGAAGCACGACGCCCTGCGGTTTGCATTTGCGCGGAAGGTAGCCCCGAAAACCGAAGACCTCATCTTCTCGGTGTAATTGTGCAGATACTTGCTCAGCCGTCTGATGCTGGTTGTACGTCTCTTGCCGAAGCGGTTCGAGGTCGTACAAGACTGCGTCACAAAGCCCGTGAACTGCCGCTCCTAGAAGGGGTCGGAATCAACACGCACCTGCTGCTGCTCGCAGTCCTGATCCGCAGCCCGCTTGCCCATCTCGCGTGTTTCTTTGCAGTGCAACGATTCTTCATCGAGGGCGGGACGGGTGACTTCCGGGGGGTCATTGGCTGGCGTATCGAGTCAGTGTGTGCGACGGCCTGACATACACGCCTTGTAGCAGAGGTAGGTGGCGGCATATCCTCCCTTCGTCCTGTCGAGCATCCATCGAGAGCTGCAGATGGTATAAGAAGGATGCTTACGTCTGGCCGCCCGCGCCGGCGACCCAACCAGCCACATGCTGGTAGTCGCGCCTTCGTCGTGATGAAACATGGTGGTTGCTGCTTAACGTGTTGCGCCGTCGAGCTACTCCTCGAGTGACGACGACTCTGCCAGCTAGCAAGTCCGTCCACCGACCGACGCCTCGCACGTACTCCGTCACTCGCACCCACAAGTTTGCTGAGCTTAGACAGTGGTGTATCGTCAGGACCTCTGCCGCACTGTTCGTAACGATGGGAGGTCAGCAGATGGAGGTACATGCAGTCGGTATAGCAGTCAATGAGCACATGGCTCGTAGCCTTGCTGTCCAGTTGCACTCTGGCTCGATTACATACAGGCCAGCAGGGACAAAACACAAAATCTCAGTACATACAAGAGTCTGCCGACGAGATAAATGAAGAGAGACAGAACGACATGATCCTGGAGCCACGAAGAAGGAAAGCGAACTGTGATGACTACTGAAGTGCTGACCTGGGCCTGCGTGGCATGGAACACGCATGAAATAACACGTACCGTTAAGATAGAACCCCCAACCAACCTGGCCCCAGCTCTGACGTACGGACTCTCGCGAGCTGCGCCGACAACATCGCTCTCCTGTATCGTGACCTTCGTAACTTCGTCGACGCGGCCATCTAGAGTGATGTGTTCCTCCGGTAATAGTCGTGCTGCCTAGCAAGGGCGCAAATCAACCAATATAGGGAAGATGCGTACCGTATGAGGATGCTTTACCACCGTGGATATGCCGATCGTCTCTAACCCAATACACTGTGAGCTACAGCTCCATACCGCAGCGTAGAGGCTGCCATTGCACGGTTGCCTGTGCATTCGCTTCAGTAATGTAGCACTGTGGTTTTGATGGTAGTAGGGGACTGCAGAAATCGAAGAAATGATAATGGATTGAGAAGAGATAGAGGCAAAGAAGCCTCACTAGTGCACCAGATGCGGTGGTCAGAGCGCCTACGTAGTTTTTCTGCCTAGTACGAGCACCGCCCGCTCAGCACTTGACTCTTCACGGCACACAGCACACGTGGAATAGCCACCGATCTGGTATGACGAGCTTTTCCGGAGACGCAGCATGAAGCTTAGCTTGGAGGCGATGGGGGCGAAGAGTGTTGGAAGAGACGCACGTGGTGATATGAGTGATGACGTGATAGCGTTGGAATATCATAATAATATTGTTATTTGTATTTGCAAAAGTCGTGCCGCGGCAGACACAACACAAACAATTTCGCGCGGCGCGACCTGCGCAACGGCGTGAATCTAACCATCGTATACGCCTAAGACTTTCCTGCCCTGCTTTGCCCTCTCTGACGCTTTCTCTTTGACACGTTGATTACGACCTCGCAGACACTGTATCTCGGGGCTGTCATCGGCACGCGTGCAAGCAACTCATCGGCCTGTCTGGTGCGCCACCGCTTTACCCGACCGCCCGCTCATTCGTTAGATACTGCGGGCTGCCACTGCACGTACTAGCTCATTGCACACGATGAAGAGTATGCACAAGATATTCACATCGACCCGGATGGAGAAATGAATCGGGAGGTTGTCGATTGTGTTGTGCGAGGCGACGCAAGGGCGTCATGGAACAGGTTGGTGCGCCGAAGTCAGGGAGGCTTGACCTTGGGTGGAAGGGTCCGCGCTGAAAAAGTTCAGCGATGACCGGCACTGAGAACGGTAGATTCGGAGCTTGAGGGGAGCTCGTCCCTGTCGTTCATGGTCACGTTGCAGGTCCTCCATCAACGACAACGCTATGTACATACGTCGAACCCTTTATCGACCCGACACTCAACGGACCCAGGGCGCTCGCAACACGGATGATCGCTTATTCTAACAATGCTCGACCCCGTACAGCATACGGTCGTTCTGACTGCACTCTGACTGCTTGACTGCGCTTCCGAGCGACCACTAGTACTGGCATTCAACGTCGAATCTCTTCATATCAATGGCAATACCCCCAGTTTTCCTCTACTCGACTATTTTTACCTATCTACTCTAGCAACAGTGCTGGATTGCCAAGTCAACGGATGCACAATGCTCACCAGCACCGTTCTGTGCTACAGTTCTGCGAGATCGAAGCTGCCGCGCTGCCAGGCTGCCAGATTTAGGATGCGGCGTGTATATGACTGTGCTCATCGTGGTACGTCCCTTTCTAACGCTTACGTTGAGACTAGATCACTTCGGCCTCAGGCCGAAGGAGGTTCATATGGACTCTTGAGCTCATACACGTATACACGTGTTAGCGACCCTGTGCCAGAACGGCGACGAGAACAAGAACATGCCCATGCCCCAAGCTATCTATCAGCGTTGATATGTGCGGCGAGGCTGCGCGTTCGAGTATTAGGAGGGCTGCCTGCCTCACCAATCCACAAGCTCAATTACGCTCGCCGGCTTTTATGGTCTGCAACGGAGACTAAAGCTCGATACAGTGTGGAGACGTTCCTGACACCAGTGTGGATTTGATACGCAATATCCCGCTCGCTGTCCCGTACCTCGACAGATGCTGTCTCCTGCTGCATCTCACCCGGGCCGTCCCACGTATCGAGCCTCATTGACGCATACACGGTAGGCGGCCTCAAATTGAAGCACATTCGACCGTCAACATAGTTTTGGCCCCGTTTAACTTCTGTTGCGCATGCATATCTGCTACTTCGAGATTTCCGTGTCATCATTGAGAGATTCTGCATGAGTGTTGCGCCAGATAAACCTCCTTCCTCAGAGTACAAGAGACATTCGGAGGCTGTGAAGGCAAGGCGCTGTGGCACACGATATGAACCTATCGCAGTCATCGCCCACGATAATCCAAGTTCCCACATAGCCTCACCGCGTACGCTAATATATCCCACAATCGTCGTCGTTGGCTCAAACACCTGCGCGTACCCCTCGTATGCGCTTCCACTCGGTGGCACATTGGCGTTCTCCCCACGCTTCCCCAGTGCTATTCACGGCCGGCTACAGTACAGTGAATATGATCCCTCGCCTGTTATCGTGTAACTGAGCCATGTGCTGACGCATGACCCTAGACGGTATCGCAGCAATCCTCATGAAGTCCGAAGCGCAATCTTCATCCTCGATTGGAGTGCCGCAGACGCCATATACAGGATGCCCCGCGTGCACGCTAATGAAAGAGGAGAGGAGGTGGACTCACCCTCTTCGAGATATCGTACCGGACCCGGATGGCATCAATTGGAATAATCAGTACTGGGGTTACAACGTCTGGAACCGACACGGGAGAAGGACCATCGTACGCCCCCTCCCGCGAAACATCACCAACCGCATTCCTCCAGAGCTAACATACCACATCATCGACTTCCTTCGTTGGGAGACAAAGGACCTATACAACTGCGCACTGGTTTGCCGCGCATGGCACCATCGGAGCCAGACCTTGCTGTATGCTCGCCTCGTCATCGAGGATCGGAGGTCCTACAGCGCAGTCACTCGATTCACGCTGCGGGGCGAGTATTCAAGGCACTACTTGCGTTTTACCCGCATGCTGGACATCACACGGGGCAAAAACGAAGCCAATCTCCCTCACTCACACGCGCAAAGGCAATATTTCCAGTCAATTCCTTGTGTCCTGCCGCTGCATGGGCCAATGCCCAATCTGCAGCATCTTCGGTTCTACGGTTGCTTGTACCCGCCATACCACAGCAGCTTTGTCGAATCCATGGGACGTTTCATAGAATTGGTCCATCTCAGTTTGATCACGTTCAAGTTCCGCTCCTTTGTCGACCTCCGCCGGATCATCTGCTCATTACCCAAACTGTGTGAGCTGGAGCTCAGCGGCGGCGAACTTAGCTCTGCGAGCGCATCGGTCGATGTAGCAAGCCCGCTGGCGCGCGACTATTGGCCCCGCCTTCGCATCCTTAGCCTCGAATCTCTGGATCTAAATCTCTGGGCACCACTTTCCAGTTGGGTCGCATCGACCAACGTGTGCAAGTGTCTGACGGCCTTGAATCTCAGTGTCATGAATGAGGAGGCAACTGGCTTATATTTGGAACACATCCTCGAAGCATGTGGACCATCATTGGTTGAACTCGAGTACAATGTGAATCGTCCATCGGGAGGTACGTGAGATGAGCAAGGTTCTCTGTATCACCCCGTGCAAGCGGACTAACAGAAGCAACCATATCCAGCTGACGTCACAAATCACCTTGCTTACTGCACCAATCTCTCCAGAGTGGCCCTTCCTTTTGTCGTTGACTCGGCGGGTTCATGGCGAGCAGTCATCACCAAGCTACACAGCACAATCGCCCGGCTTCGCAGTGCCTGTATCCGCACTCTTGAACTCACAATCAGGCTCACCGGTCGCAGAGAAAACCGATCCCCGCACTCAGACAAAGAATCCCAGGACATCGACCTGAGTCCGATCCAGGAAACCATAGCGCAGGCGCTGTTCGACTCGCTTACGAGTGTCGTCGTTGTTGTGTCAGCGTACTACAAGCTCGCTCAGCTGACAAGTGATGTTATCATCACGGCAAAAGATATGGAGCGTAGAATCCGCTCGATCCTCCAACCATGGGACAAGCGTGGAATATTGGCGGTGAAGTGCGAGAGCTATGAGTACTAGACCCAGCTTGATCCGTATACCTCGAAGGACGATTCAAATGCGTGTATCTAGATAGTGGTTTACAAGCCTGAGGTAGCTAACGATTGGCGTAAGAGGTCTCTGGTCCAAGGTCGTACACCAGTCATGGCAAGCGCTGCGTTGTACACAGCCTTTGTCAAGTTATGTATGGTGTATGTATCTGCTATTGTGAACGTTGGCCCGTGCGATCAGCATTCTGCGCAATTGCTTGGCTCGCACATTATCCTCTCGCCCAAACGCAGCCCGGAGCGTTTTACCCGTTCTTAGCGATTGCCGCACGAGCAGAGGCCCCATCACGGTAGCGGTGCTTGAGCTCTCCAATGGCGTCGGCTATCTCCTCCGTCGAGAAGCCCGCGAGCCGGTCCTTGGGATTATTGACCAGCACGGCGAGCAGCCCAATGAGCGTCTCGAACGCCAGCTGATTCGGCACGCTCGGATGCGAACTGCAGTAGGGTAGCGACGGGATGGTCAGCTAGGAGCTAGGAGATCGGTGGACGCGAGCGGGATAAGGACAAGCGTGCAGACGAACTTTTTGGTCTTCTTGAGGTTATGCGCAGTCGCGCAGTGTGCATCGACGCCTCCGGCATGACGAGGCCCTAGATCTCGTCTTCGGTTGCTCTGACGCAGGGCCGTGACGAGTATGAATCAACGAGCGAGACCAGCGTGTCGTGGGTGCGTGCGCACGTGGTGCTCATCGTCGTCGTGGACCGCAAGGTACTTCGCCTTGTTACCGACATACTTTTCTACGCCATTCTCGTCGACCGCGCGATGGGGAGCTTCCCAGGTGGTCTACCACGTCGAGCGGGTTTAAACAACGCCTGTGGCTGCGCGTGCCTGTCAGTGGCCACTATGGTAATCGCATCTGCCCTCTGTCATAGTCAGCATGATCAAGATCTCTCAGATAGTAGATACGTACCCCTTCGGAATCCCCCCTCGATAACCTGCAACAGCACCTTCAACGCCAAGGTTTTCTGGGTGAGAGGAGATAACAGGGGTAGGAGAATGCGGAAAAGTGACATCCTATCAGACGCTGACATGCTCTGGTCATAAGTATGTTCTTGGCCGTATTCGTAATTGGCATACTCGTGTACTACGCAGCTACCGTTATAGCCTCGCCTTATGACGACAGTACTAAGTCCCTAAGGCGCTGGACGGAGAATACTGGACTGCATCATGGCACTATATGCTGCCGTCGCTAGTCTAGCTCTGAGGATTGAATATCAAGAATCAGCCGCTCGATGATACACCTCGGCGGCAGACGGTCAATCGATGCAGGGACTGTGGCCATAACAGATATGTCACTCACATGATTGAATGGATCCACTGGAGAAAACCTGTATGAAGTCCCGCGTGGACGAGAACGGGTGTTATCTCTGAACGATCTCATGGTAGAAGCGAAAAAAAACCTTTGCTCAGCCACGGAGTATAGTGGAAGCCTCATGGATCGTATAAAAATATCAATGTATGCGAGGGAACGAGAGTACAGAGACCGAAGCGCACCGTTGGAATGAGCTACCGATAGCTCCAGCTCATCGTGAACTCGCTGTATGCAAGTACATCGCTGTGCTTAGCTGCGGCTGAGACGACGTTGAACAAACGGCGCAGTATTTCACGTACAACTTGAATCTCAGTCAACACTGTTCTGAAGTTGGCACACGTTGAGCCAACGCTCAAACGCTCACTTTGCAATGGTCGATAGCGCGGAGCGACCGTCCACGTGACTGCGGGCGACGCGTAGGCTGGTGCATAATGATGTATTCGTCAGGGCGGTGGGCCTAAGCTCTAGGTATTGTTACAACCACTGTCAATAAGGTCTCAACGTGGTCTCTTATGCGCACCCTCGAGTAGCTCAAGCCCGGTAGGACGGAGCTTGCCGCGACATAAGGGTCCTAGTATCCCTAGTGACACTCAACTGACGAACCAGCCGCAGAGCAGACTCAGCGTTCAAGAAAACTTCACGCGCTACTAGTACACCATGCACCCGGTTCGACGAACCTCGGTGAGTCACCGTTCAACGTTCATTGAGCACTCCTAGAGAGTTATGTGTGTCGAGCACCTTGACGCGTCGTTCTCAACTCCTACATCCCGGGTATCGCGGCCAACTCGGGCACCACAGAGTCGAGTGACCGAACGAGACTTGCGTCAGATTGCTGCGCCCTTCGCGCGCGGGCTTTCACCCACCCGCGGGCTTGCTAGTATTTCATTCAAATTTGTAGTGAAGATGTACTCGTGGAAGCCAACGATGGCTTTCTGACAGAATTTATCATCATGGATCAGAACTGCGCGCCGTCAGGTCATTCCATGCTCCATTAATACTTGCCTTGTTGGCGGCTCGTGCTCAAAAGGTCAAGGTGTGGATACATGCGTGTCATCGCTTACACCTGTGACCACGATGGCATTGACAGTATCTCTGTTCCAAAGTCTCGCATTGCTCGCCGTAACATGGCTTCTCTGGAAGTTACTACAAAGAGCACTCGCTAAGTCCCCTCTCGACAACATCCCGGGTCCATCGCCAGAATCGTTCATACAAGGTTCGACGCTTCCTTGTGCCTTGTTGCAGAGCGTTGATAACGGTGCACAGGTAACTACGCGCAGATTTACCATCGCCAGGGATGGGACTTTCACAGCAGACTGTGGCGCGACTACGGACCCGTTGTCAAGCTGCATGTCTCTTTTGGCGTGAGTTTGCAGGAAGATGAGGTTGAACCGCGCTCATTGCTTCGCAGACACCGTGCCTCTACATCTACGACCCTGCTACCCTACATCATATATTGACCGAGGACCAGGGAGCCGTAGAACAGTCCGCATTCGTCACTGAGTACGTAGCCTGAGGATGCTGGCCCCGACAAAGCTACCCGCAGTGCTGACGGCAGCGTAGATTCTACAGACTAATACTTGGCCCTGGTTTGATGTCTGCCCTAGGTCAGCGAGTCTCACCTGTGGTCGCCGCACGTGCCTTGACATTGCACAGGTAACCAGCATCGCCGACAGCGCAAGCTGCTGAACCCTGTCTTCTCGTTGAGGAATCTCCGGGAAATGCTGCCCGTATTCTACGAGACAGCAAGAAGGGTGCGCAATTCTGCATACTTGAATGATGGGGGACCGTGAGTTCACGCAGAAGGTGCAGCTACGCGATGCTATGACGATGCAAGTGGGAAGCAACGCGCGCGAAGTCGACATTCTGCAGTGGATGAACCGCGGTGCGCTGGAGCTCATGGGCCAGGCGGGGCTCGGTTACTCCTTCGATCCTCTCTTGTCAGCAGGATCGAACGACCTTGCCAAGGCCATCAAGGCCCTTTTGTCATTATTTTTTGGTTTGCGTGAGACAGACCAGTTTACTGACATCCGGTCTCGCGCTTCAGCCCCGCAGTCTCGGAGTTGGGCGTCTTGCGCCAACTAACACCCTGGTTGGTCAAGCTCGGTCCAGCGTGCTTCCGCCGGCGCGTCGTCGAAGTGCTTCCGAGCAAAAACGTGAAACAGGTGGTTGAGATCGTTGACACAATGGAGAAAACGTCACAGGAGATTGTCGAAACGAGGAAGGCGCTCCTCGAGAAAGGTGATCAGGCACTGGCCGGATTGGATGGTGCTGGCAAGGACGTAATGACATGCCTACGTATGTCATTCTGCACTGTTGCCAACGTTGCTGATTACTGGACCAACTCATGGATATTGTAGTGAGGACGAACACAGAAGCAGCTGAAGGCGATAGGCTGAGGGACGAGGAGGTCATAGCTCAGATAGGGTCAGTTTAGCAGTGTCATATCGGGCCGACTTCCGGTGCAAATGCGCATTCACTGACAATCAAACCAGTACATTCGTACTCCCTGCGACGGACTCCACGGCGAGCATTACTACTCAGATACTGCATTATCTCGCTGAGCGGCCCGAAGTGCAAGCGGCGATCAGGCGGGAGATTGTGGAGGCCCGGAATGGGGGAGACATTCCATTCGAGGAACTCATGAAGCTTCCTCTGTTGGACGGTGTCGTCAAGGAGACTTTGCGACTGTGCGTTCATTTGCAATCTCGCGCAGACCCATGTCTTATGCAGCAACAGGAATCCAGTCGCTACCGTTGTATCACGGCAGTAAGCATCGACCTGTCTGGTCTTCGTGCGTTGGATCATGATGCATGACAGGGCCCTCAAAGATATAGTAGCACCGCTCTCCTCTCCCCTCCGAGGTGTCGACGGGCGGCTCATGAAGGAAGTCGTGATCCCCAAGGGCACCCTTATTTTCCTCGGCGTGCGCGCATCGAACTGCAACCCTGCGTTGTGGGGGGAGGACGCGATGGAATGGAAACCCGAACGTTGGATGGTGCCCTTGCCGAGCGCTGTGACCGACGCCAGGATTCCGGGTGTGTATGGTTCACTGTGAGTCCTCAGAAGCAAAACCATCCTCATCATGATCATGATACTGATTCCCTCCTGTTTCAGCCTAACGTTTGGTGGCGGCGCGAGGACGTGTATGTGAGTCATCAGTATTATTCCGCTGCCAGTACCCCAGGGCAGGCCATCTGATCCTGGTTCATCCACAGTGGATACAAGTTTGCTGAGATGGAGATCAGTGAGTGGAAGCTCGACAGACAGCTGCGAGCGCGCTCTGTTGACACTTCCAATGCTTTTCAGAGACAATACTGTCTACGTTACTCGAGTCCTTCCAGCTGACGCCGACAGGAAAAGACATTGTGTGGAACCTGGCCACTGTCCGCTTCCCCACGGTGGGACGAGAGGGAACGAAGCCTGAGTTACCCCTGATCCTTACGCCCATCGTCTGATTAAGGACAAGCAGAGCACTCGGCCTCCACAAGGACAAGACTCATGTCAGATGTTTGTTTGTTTTCATTTGCACGATGTCTTTTGCTACTGTTTGCGTCAGGATTTCTGCTGTGCAGTGACAGTGACTCACACGCAGTATGTACAAGATGTATCGAGCCCCTCGACGCAATTGAAGCACTTGCTTATGTCCTCCAGAATGTGCTCCTAGTCAAGGCGGAGTAGCCCCGATTCTTCGCGAACGCTCGTTGACGTACATCTGATGTACGGCACACGCATTTACTCAATTATGAAGAAACGACGCATCCCATACTGTTTTTGAGCCCGGGGACAAACTAGCCATGATTGGCAAAGATATTCATTGCAGCTTACTAGATAATGTTTCCCGCGTGAGCCAACATTCGACGCGCATCTCTGTATGACTTCTCACTAAGCGAAGGGGATGATATCCTCATCCCGCCCCGTATAGACAGACCCGACCTGTCCAACCCGACCAGGGATAGTCTATGAACGGGGTTACCAAATATCCTTCCAATGAAGTGCATGTGCAGACACATACCTTATGATGCTACAGTGCCAGTGCTAGACTGCATGTTCTCTACTCTCGACCACTCCAAGCGCTCAGGCTCTGTTGCGTGCCGGACATATCAAATCGCGTTCATGAGTATGAGGGCCCGCATATTTCTCTTACCATCCGCCCTCGCTGTATCCTACCTGTAACGTGCGATACAATCAATAGGGTCGCCTGATGTAGCGTGCATGCGGGAGGCTACGACTGGCGGGCGTGCGACACGCTCTGGGGACTCGGGAGAACGTACCGGCTGCACTCTAGCAGACACTGTCTGAGATCCTGACCTGATATAAGTAGTATGGCCCTCTCATAGGCCATTTACACGCGGGGTGGGGCGCCTCGGGCAAGGTTTTCTGAAACTGCTGTAACCCATACTCAGTACTCACTGAACGTACTGAACGTCGACCAAGCGCTCGCGGACGATGTTTGATGTTCGGCAATAACGTTCATTGTAATTTACACTTAGACGCTTTCCCGGTCCAGTACCCAAAGTACTTGCCTCATATGTACGGCGAAAGCCTCATATATGCACCACAGAGGGTGTCACGCAATCATCAATACAGGGAGCTACCAGACCACGAGCAGAACGATGCCCGCCGGTCGGGCGTTTGCCATCCGGATCCTCAGCGTGCGACTAGCACTGCCCGACCCACTTAGACCTTCGGTCTGCCAGACGACGGCCCACTACGTCCGCATACAGTCTGAGCGCGCCGCACCAGCATCTTCAGGCTCACACCGTAGTCCACCAAACCCCAGACTCCCAACAGCACATGCAATCAAAAACACAACCTACACGTACCCCGCGCCACTTTGCCGTCCGCGAGGAGCAACACCTAGAACCCAGCCACAATCCCAAGCGCGTCCCTGGGGTCCGCCCTAAGTAGACCTAGTGCCCAGCGGTCGCCGCCGCGCGCCCGGCGGCGGCGTCGTGGTCGCGGTGCTTGAGCTCCGCCTTCGCACCGGCCATCTCCTCCTCCGTGGGGAAGCTCGCGAACCAGTCCTTGACCTTGTCGACGGGCGCGGCGAGCAGCCCGACGAGCGTCTCGAACGGCGGCTGGTTCGGCGCGCTCGGGTGCGACCTGCGAAATGGCGGCGGCCGTCAGCGCAGAGCTCAGTGCGGGGCTGGCGGGATGAGGGCGGACTAGAGGGGAGAAGAATGAAGACGTACCGCGTGGGGACGAGTTTCTTGGTCTTCTTGAAGCTCTGCGCGGCCTCGCGGCTCGCGTCGGCGCTAATGACGGCCTCGAGCATGGGGAGGTCCTTGATCTCCTCGTCGTCGTTGTGCGGGTGCAGGCTCGCCATGACGAGCTCGATCGTCCGGCCGTAGTCCTCGTCCTCGGGCTTGAGTGCCTCGAGCTGATACAGGAACTCCTTCACGTGCTGCCGCGGACCAGTGCGTGAGCAGAGAACGAAGGGCAGAACAGGGAGGGGGGTGTTAGGATGGAGGGGGAGCGGACTCACCTGATGCTCTTCGCGGTCGTGGTCCGCGAGCTGCTTGCCCTTCTCGCCGAGGTGCTTCTCCATGAGCGGGTAGACGACGATCTCCTCGCCGACGGCATGCCGCGCAACCTCCCAAGTGAGCTGACGCGCCCAGCGGGCTTGCGCAGCGACGTCTCCGGCTTGACGCGCGCGTTTGTATTCGTCGTGGTAGAGATACATCTGCCATTCCGTCATAAATATCAGGTTTGTCAAATGGTGGAATACGTACCTCTTCGTGGTCCTCCTTAATAGCCTGGAATAGGGTCTTCGAAGACATGGCTCGCTGGGTGATGGTAAGACGGTAAGCGATGCGTGTGGTCGAGGGTGCGGCGGTACGAAGAGAGAGGGCGGTTCGAGGAAATACTATCATGTCGGACGGCGATGTGCTGTGGCTTTCATGTTCCCGGCTAGCGTATGAGGGCGTTTGCGAATGTCATGCCTGCTCGCCCCACCGCTATAACCTGGTTGCATGACGATGGTGCGGGTGTGCGAGATGCTGAACAGTGGAGAGGTGACTTCATGGCGCTGATGATGTCACTGCAAACCTGAACATCTGGCCAATCACAGGGCGTGTATATCCTCATGGAGGCTCGAGGAATCTTGGCTGGCGGAGAGGCTCGCGATCTACTGACATCCTGTGCGTGTCATCGTACGCCGGAACCCAGTCGGGGAGCATTCCAGCAGTATGTACAACCACTCCGACGCGTCAACGTCATCTTTGACGACGTATCACGCGGTCAGCTGACGCAATGCAGTACGAAACCCATACACGTAGGTGAGAACACAGCGTATACGCACCTGTAGTATATGCTCATCTCGCGCGTGCACGAAACAGTGGTGCGCTCAGGCGGTCACCGAACACTGGGTCCCCAAGTTCGCTACATGGACTCGACAGCATCCTGCTCGTCCTGCGAGACGATACACGTCACCTTGAATCGCGTACACGCGGGTACCTTCTCTGTGAAACTGTGATCTGCAATAAGGACACACCATGAGCGGTGCTTGACCGAATATCAATACTCGCTGGAAGCGATCAACGCCTTCGCCCTCGCCTCCACGCTTCGTATTCGTTGCCACTCCACTCCTGCTGACCGCACTACATCTTACCCGGAGGACTGCAACCGAAGGAGGCAGGAGATACTCCTCGCAGAGTGCAGGGCGATAAGGGGCGATTGTGACTGGTCCCGCTCGGATACGGCTACGATCTGTGTCCTCCCTAGCGCACCGTGATCATCACCCCACGCCTGGGTCGTGAGAGAAGGTCCAGAACAGGGGCATGGCGACGCACACACGCTAAGTGCAGCAACGAGTCGGCGCGGATGTAGTAAGGAAAGTTGAGTATAGCACTGACTTAGTGGTGGCTGCAGTTCAAGCTTCGCGAAGGCATGGGGTGCAAATTCGACACTGTTCATCACAGTGATTGAGTAGTCGACTCTCTGTTGGCGCGAGGTTACGGCGGCCATATGACAGGAAGGGCAGCGGACCACGTCGACACAGGAAAAGGTGAGGTGGCGCGATACGTACGCGTCAGGGGGGAAAAGCAGAGGAGGCAAGAGCCTATGCCGAGTGCAGACTGCCCATATCGTGGTCGCAGTCAAGAGCGCCGTAAACGCTTGTCGGGCCACCGTTGGACGGATTTCAGATTTGGACGCCACAACGCGACACGTCCACGTGACGAACGCGCGTGGCTCTCAACTGACAACAGTAAATGCCATCCGTCTGTCTAACAACTCTCATGCGGTAACTGGGTTTGATCGGCAGAGCATACGCTGGCAATGGACATCGCGCGATGCTGGCGGCGCGGAATAACTCGGGAGGCCTCGGAAGTGCTGAGAAGGTCAGACCACGATGTATCCTTGTTCGTAACCAAACATGTCTCCAAATTGTAAACGAAGAGTCCCGACAATATATCCAGGGGAGAGCAACCAATGAAGGGCCTACTACTAGCGGAGGGTATAATAAGCCCATAATGCCAAGCGACGGGCGCTGCGCCCGGACGTACATAAATTAACATCTTTCACAGCGAGTTTTCTAACAAAGCGATAGAACTATATAAACTTGCCCCTGTCAAGGGAGATATCCAGGAGTCAACAGCGCACCAGCGGAATCAATATTCCTGCGGCGATCCCTCCGAGCTCTCCGTCCCGGTCTCGTCCGCGTCGTCCATGAGCCTCTCCTTCTCCTTGCGATACTCGTATCCAACAAAGTTCATCACGCTGCGTACCCCACTCAGTCAGCACCGAACCGCGATGAAGAAGCAACATTGCGAGTACTCACTAGATCGTCCCGTCTGCGCACCCGACGACGACCTCCTCGTGGCTCAGCTGCATGCTCATCGGGTTCTTCTCCGGCGTCGCCAGGCCCTGGAACTTGACGGGCAGCTGGCCGAGGAGGCCCCTCACACCTGCACAGCCCGTGGCGTCGCCCTCCGCGAGCGCGGCCCACGCGCCCGTCAGCGGGAGGATGTCCTTGTCGAAATCCACGCCGGACGACGGCGACGGCGTGCGCTCCTGCTGAAACCCACGCTCGTCTTCGTCTTCGTCCGACGCCCTCGCGGCCTGCGTCTTGTCACGGTGCGTCGACATATATATCTGTATATGCGCCGTCAGCGACGGGAGAACCGCCTCGCGCAGCCCCAAGCCTACTGACCGTCTTGTTCGCGCCAGCACGCGTGCTGAAGCGCGTCGCCGTCACGACGCGCCTCTTCTTCGGGTCTACCGCACCCACCGCGATGTCGGGGGTCTCCACGACCGCGACGAGCTTCGGCGGCGCTGTCAGCACAGCCGCGCGCCCGAACCGCACCGCGAAGCCCGAACCGGGACCTGCAGACACCGGCGTGCCCGTCCGCGGCGACGGGCTCACGGGCGTCATGGGCGTCTGGAGCGGGCCCGGGACCATGTTGAGCGAGAGCCTGCCCTTGAGGTTCAGGCCTGACGCGGAACTTGCGAGAGGCGACTTCGCTCCGCCCGGGATGGACAGGGTCTGCCGGCGCTGCGGGGTGACGAGCGAGGACGTCGAACGCGCGAGGGTGGGCGAGATGCCTGGTCGGGCACCAGGGTTCAACGAGCTCGGCGTCAGAGGGGATGCCGGACGCGATGGGTCTACTAACGAGCTAGTGGCAGTGGCAGGCTGCGCAGACTCGTCCTCTTCAGTCCACTGAAGGTGCAAGATAACAGATTTCGTAGCACACTGGAAGAATAATGAGAGACATGAAGGGCCTGGCAGAAAAGGAATACAAACAGTCATCTGAGTGCCCTTAGCTGCGAACCACCTGCGGAGCTGTCAACGATCGTATGCGACGGAAAGAAGAGATGACATACTGTAGCATGTTGTCAGGTGCTTTCCCAACGTTGAACAGTTTGGCACTGAGCACGGGGTCACCGCCGCCCAGCTCCGCGAGCTTGAACTGAGACACCATCTCTCGACGCTCTTTAAGTCCATCTCAGCACCATCGACGTCTTTGGTCAGTATAGAACTCACTAATCGAGAACACACGGACAATCCCATCAATCGTGACGCTCACCACCCTCTCACCTTCCTGTGACGAGTTGCTGCCGATGATCTGCACGCCGATGTTGACCGTTGTCTGCTGTCCAAACCGCACGATCTTCGTCCCGGCCCGCCAGTCCCAGCATACGAGCGCCTTGTCGGCACCAGCGGAGACGAGGTTCTTGGAAGACAGAGCAACAGCACGAATACCATTCAGGTGACCCGCAAGTTGTTGCAATGGTGTGAAGGTGAGCGATGAGAATAAGTGGACACGCCTGATCGATCCACAATCAACACTAGACGGAACATCAACGATCGACATGCACGCACCCGACATCGTGGAAGCCAACAACGAACACCTCTGCCAGGGTTAAGGCCGATCAGCGAGGACAGTCCATCTCCGACAACTTCAACACCTACCCTCGTCCGCCAAGAAATCGACACAGCTGACCGGCTTCTTGACCTGTAAGCACTTCTTCATCTCGCCCGTCTCGACGTCCCAGAAGCGGATCGTCTCGTCGTACGAACCACTGATCAGGCGCTTCCCGCGGAGCAGCAGCGTCGTGCAGTAGTTCGTGTGCCCATTCAGGAACCGCACACTCTGCGGGAGGGCGTTCCGGAAATTCGACTCACGGTGGTGCAGCGAGCGATAGAGTGACTCCCAGCCTTCGGGCTTTGCTGGAGGCCGGACAGGTATAGGGTCGGTGGCCGTGATTCGCAGACAGTGGTACTTCCAAAGTGCGGGAAGATGTACCATCTCCTGCCACTTCTTCGACACCTGGGAAGCAAGACGCCCGTTACTGCACTGCACAACCGTTCTCGTCGATGAGCTTCCTTACCGTCTCGACACCGAGCAGCTCTTGAACGGTCAGCCACTTGAACACCTTGAACGCGAGATCCGGCGCGAGGTTGCCGATGATGTCGAACGTTGATTTTGCATACTTCTCCAGCAGGAGGATCTGCAGCCGGATGTCTCCCGGCATGCATGAGTCCAAGATGAGTGCGATCCTGATGATAGTTCAGTATCCTCTCCACGCACCCACCAAAACGAAAATACTCACAGTCGCATTCTATCGTCCCTACTCAGGCCTCGTATTGCCCTACGTACCTCCATCTCGTTGAACCCGCCACTCCCGTCGCCTCGAAGCGCCGTCGCCAGATCGACCTCACCGGCGACGCCGTCGTCCTCATTTCCACGGTATCCACTCCAATATTCTTTCCGCCGCCGCCCTCCGCACACACAAAATCCGTCAGCGTCGGGATCGGTCACTGTCTCTCCGCCTTGCTCACGCTCGCGCTCCCTTTCGCGGAGCATGCGTACTTCAGCCTGCAGCGCGTGCAGTTGTGCCGCGGTCGAGGCTTGTGCACGCTCGAGCAGCCGTTTGTAGTGCAACAGTTTGCGGGCATGGAGCGTCTGCACTGCCTGCAGTGCAGTCTCCATCTGTGCAAGCGTCAGTCCGCAGGTACACGCAGGCAGGGTAATACGCACCTCCTCGTCAACATCCCTGTCGTTCACATCCGTGACCATGTCCAACGTCATATCGTCCCCATCCCACATCGAGAACGACTCGTCCTCCTCACCCACCCCGGGCATGAGCGAGAGCGGGCGTAGCGGCGTCTCACCCTTGGCCGCACTTGCAGGTCGCCTCGAGGACGCGACACTCTTCCCGGGCGTGCTCGGCGACGCCTTCACGCTCGGCGTGGTCTTGGTCCTCGTGGGTGTCGGTGACTTGGGGGGCCCCATCGACCTCGTGGGCGTCGCCTTGGGCGTGGCATTGTGCGACTTGGTGCCCTTTATGCTCGGCGACGTGAGCATGATGGACGGCGACTCGACCACGGGCAGCTCCATCTTCTTCTGGGAAGCTAGTAGCCGCGGCGTGGACATAACCCGGATGCGCTGCGTGGGAGGCGAAGGCTTGCCCGCGGTCTCAGACGCGGCCGTGCCGAAAACCGAGACGGATGTTGAACGCGTTGTGCGGCGCGACGGCGCAACAGATGGTGTTCCCTGCACTGGAGCACTGATCTGCCGCGCCGCGGTGGGCTTGCGGTTCGTCGACGCGGAAGGGGATGTTGTCGACGTCGACAGGTCTGTGCGCGGGAACGCGGACGGCGGCGAGAGCATGGAGTTCCTGCGAACCCCTGTAGTGGGTATCATGTGCATGCTCTTGCCCTTCTTGTTTGTATCGGATGGCATGGGCGTCGCATCAGGCGAGCACGACGTGTTGCTGGGACTCCTGCCCGGCACGACTGTCGTCACGCCGCTCACGTTGGACGCATTTGAGTACGCGCGTGGCTTGGTGATGCTCTTGGTTGTTGCTCGAGTATATCGTGTGGGGGTCTCCGAGGGTGCGGCACTGCGAGGAGGCATCGAAGAAGGAGCCTACCCCGAGCTCGCCGTCGACGATAGTGAGCGCGACGGTTGAGTAGGTGCTGGCGCTTATAATAGCGTTCTTTGCATCAACGTCGAATAGACGCCCAACGACCTGACCGTGGTCCATGTCCTCCTAGTCTCCGTTGCAGACCAAAAAGAGATACTCTCGTTTTTGTGTCCTCTGGCAGCCTTGGGCGTGAATTTCCCCTTTTCTGTCTATGTGTCCACAATTCACGCAGGAAGTGTTTCCACAAGGTGGTATGAGTGTTTCTAGGAGTAATGAGGGTGTAACGGGGCTGTATGGGGGGTCGCCCATCCCGTTCCAGTACATCTTATCTTATCTTATTTGGTTGTATTTGTTCTATGCACTCTTACGGCGCGCCAGCACACTTACATGGACAAGACCTTTACTATCACCACTCATGTATGCACTACTGTAGACAGTTCTCCACGAATAGAGACTGGGTACAGTGCATACCGGGCACGATAGTGAGGAACATTACAGACGGATTACCGAGGGAAGACTTAGCACCTAACAGAATATTTGCAATGTTCTGTGCTTGTGCTCAACTCAAGCACATCCAGCGGACCATCTCATCATGGCGAACTATGATCTCAGCTACTTTTTATTGGGATGGGACAAACACTATGCTATAAATATTGAATGAAACCAGAGTAGGCTTCATTCCGAGTCCTGGACTGAGCACTACCAGCCTCTAACTTGCTTCAGCTTCAGCTTCGAACGGCATCGACACCAGTGCAAATAGATTGCCGTGTTCGTACTATATCTCCTCCCTCCACTGAGATCTCATGTCAGGAATTGTTTAGTGCAATCTCATCAATTCTCATGCATGCCGATACCCGTCAAGTTGTTCAGTATACATGTCATGTGTCACGGGAATTGTAGCAAACTGATTAGTGTGTCATCACAATAGGTAGACTTTATATAAATTTTGACGGTACGGATGAGCGTGAAGCATACGTACTGGATTTACATCCCTTCGACGTCACTGCGACGTCAATGTAGCAATATGTGAGGTTACTGCAGTACCGCCGGACCCAGGTCAGTCACTGTCGCCCAGTGGCGCCAGGCGCATTGCGGCGAGGTCGCGAGCCGCGAAGATGAACTCCGATCACGTGATCGTGTATTACTAGACGGTGGTTACCACTAATCCCATGTGAACTTCCTCAGCAAACTTGCGATACGGCTTGACAAACGGACATCCATATATGTTGCCTGCATTCGAGCGATGAGATGATTTCGAGCAGGCTTTATTCAATCACCACTACAGGAAGTTTCTCTGAGTAGATCCTGTACTTTCCGACCTGTTTTGCAACATAGAAGTCCACGTAGATTCATACCTCTGACTCGGAGACAACAAGCTGAGTATCCCGTGTTAGCCGTATAAATCATAGAAGTACTACAATACCGGCTTCAGGAGCTTCGGACAGTCAAAACATAGGTAGAGGAACTCCAGCCTGGGTTTGAGGGAACGCGCTTCATCTGTGAACCACGGTTCATGTCCCAGGGAGACGGTTGTTCGAGAGTCTTCATATCAACATATGAAGTCGAGGCGAATACCTTCAGGAAGCCGGATTCCTCGTTAACATTTGGAGGCAATGAGAATTGGATGGCATCGTCAGCATTCACCCCGTGTCCAATCCCGAGCGGCACATCCTGCTTGCGTAGTGGCGCCGCATCGGGTTGCTCATTCTGGGGAAGGTACCAAGCCTGAGACCACACAACGACATGAGTCAGTAATATGCAATATGAGAATTATTCCAGCACGTACCGCAATACTGTAATCCCCAGGATCAAAGTAAAACACGTAGGGGAAGATATCCACTTTGGACTCATTGATCAGAGTCAGCCCGTAGTATGGACGCAGATCCATGATAATTGCCTCCTTGACTCCGTCCTCGCAAAGCTGATAAGCGGATTGTGGGTCTGCGCTGAGCGTCGGGACTTGGGTGCCCTCAGTCGTGAAAAGATCCTCAGATTCATCGGCTGGGATCAACTTCGGCCCTAGCCCGCCATCCTTGGGCCGTTTAAGTCGATTGAGTCGCACTTTGATTGAGAGTTCTTCTCTGATGCGTGCTGCTGAAGTGTAGTGGTACAAGTGAAAATTGAATCTCGCGATGTCGTCGAGTACCCTCGAGTTGATACGCTCCACCAGCAGCGTCTGCCGGGCGAAGCGTGTGATCAAAGGGTCATAGCGCGTGAGGAGGCAACCTTCGCCTCCATCCACACTGGGGACATAGGAGATGTCGGCATACTCGCCTGGGGACTTTGTCCTCACGACTTTGAAGCTCCCATTGCCTACAGGAACATCCTGAGTAGTGCGAACCTTCATGGCCTTGACGTTCCAGACGGAGACAGTAGCCCTAGCCCTATTGAGAAGCTTTGCTACTTCCTCCGTTCTGTCCCCGCTGATTCCTTCGATTGCTAGCTCAGACCTAAGAGGCTCGACTCTGGACGGATAGAGCTCGATGCGGGTGGAAGGGATGTCAGAGGCAGGATGCGAGTACACCGCGGAGAGCCGCGTGCCCGTTTCGCCTTTGACGACTCCATGTATAGCGCCGATGTTCATGTACAATACGCATGGTGCGTTCTCGCTGTTTTCTTCAGGCCCATAGACCAGCGAAAACGTGTCTGAGGTCCTTGCCTCTTCCGTGGAGAACAGGAAGCGATTGCTGTGGTAGCCTTCGCAGTGTGGACGCTGGCAGGGAGGATCCCTCGCGGGGATGTGATCCTTTAAGCGCTCGGCTACGATCTTCATCAGGTCTGCATAGCTGATTCGAAGTAATTGTAACCCGCTATTCGCCTTGACAGTATCGCGGAGGTATCCTAAAAGGTTGTCGGTGAAACGACCGCGGGTGGTACGGCCATTCGTTTGGTATTCACGTGCTTTCTCCTTTGGTTGGCATGCGGCCAGAAGAACATGCGACGTTGCGCCGCTGTATGAGAAGCCGTCAGGTGCTTTGAGGGCGATGTTACGACCCTGAAGTTCGTCTGGGGCTCGGTTGACGATCTTCTCGTCCAAGTCTTCGGGCAGACGAAGACGTTTCGACAGCACGCTACCGTCGGGAAGCGCACGCACACCCGCGTCCGAGCCTAGGTCGCGTGAGATTCCCCCCGAATGACAACAGTCAAAGACTGCGACCTGTGTGCAGCGACTCGTTAGTTATAAAAAAGTGTATATAACATGTGATACATACTATGTTATTCCCCTTCACTTCCGCGACGTGGCGCATCAAAGCATGAAATGTCCTGTCGGGAATGCCATATACCACTGGCACACTCTCGCGTGTGACACCCTGAGTAGTACTTGATTCATCCTCGAATGCTGTCACGTCAACGGGGCAGATGACCTCGACCATCCCCTTTGGTGCTGACCAGCCTCCTGGAGCGTCCACGCGGTCTCCATGGCCAGCATAGTAGAAGAAAATCAAGTCATCTTTCTGGATCTTCTGGTTGTAGATGAGATGTTCATCGAACTCCTTCAGGATGTTATCTCGGGTAGCTGCGTTATCGAATAAGGTGTGGATGTTTTCGGGGTGTACGTGGAGAGTCTCTGTCAGGAACATCTGGAAGTCCTCGGCGTCGTTGATACAACCACTCAACGGCGGTATACTGTTCTTCCTGTACTTGTCAATCGCAATGACAAGCGCAAAAGTGGATCGCCTTGTCGACGACGATTCCTGAGCCTGTAGTAGATAGCCGATAATGAATCAGCCTATCGTGTGCTAGAGCAAGGGAAATTGACGTACGACAGGCATCGTGGGTGGTGTTGGCCGGTGAAGAGTTGTGATACTCTCTGCAGTGCAGAAAGCTTAAATATAGGTTGAGCATGCGCACCGTGAAGTTCGCCCAATAAGGCCTAGCGTGCCCTCGCGTAAACTGTCGAAGTGTGTCCTCGAGTGCATGGCTCACGCCACTGAGCCACAGGAAAGCGAAGCAAAAAGAAGCAACCTTGTGCGATCACAGGAAATAGTAGCCCAAACCATCCGTCATGAGGCGCCGCTCGTTACCACGTTCGAACGTTGCTTGGTTAGCATGGGCTGTCCGTCCAAATTCAGAGCATTGTGATCATAGGTAAGCACCTGCAAATCTGAGCAAGGAGCAACAACCCGGCAAAATGAAGCATGAGGCCTGTGAGACGCAATCAGTCTTGTGTAAGTTATCAGCGTACCATTCAACGCGTCAGTGTGGACGATCCAATGCATTGTGAAGGATAGACTCACGAGCAAGTGACGATGGTAGTGCGTCCGAGGCTCTATCAGACAGCTCAGCGCAGGGACCGCACCTACCGAATTACGTACTAATAGGTCCTCGTTGCGACAAAGTTCACCTCGGCTTCACATCTGTAGGCTGTATCAGCCCGCAGTGACATGTCCTGGGAGTAGGGAGAAGGTGTGGGCTATGCACAATCTGAAAGCAGCAGGACAGAGAGGAATTGCGTGCTATCATACAACCTTGAACCGGGGGGATTCGTGATCACCTACACGTTTTCAACTATCGGTTGCGACGGATTCACATTATTAGTCCACATGTCCTTAGCTTCAGCTGTTGAGCATGTATAACCACGGCGTGAACTTCAAGACAAATTATTGACACTTTTGCTCGGTAGAACATGACTGCATCTTTGTCCACGTGTCAACTGGAGACAAACCGAGATAGGTGTGCAATCACGTACACACGAAGAGCAGAAGCCTCAAACATGCCACACCATTGGGATAGTACAACTTGATACTGGTGGCGAGCACGTCGGATGTCTCTTTATCATACATGCCGTGTGGAGTGCGCTCGCGCTGTCGGACGAAGTCGACTTGGGAGAGTAATGGTAATACCTTCTTTTCCCATGCGTCCGCGGTTGTCGATGTTTGCCGTGTCGTAGACTCATGCTTCAACGTTCAACTGCGACTCGTTGCGCGAGTCGGCGAGGTTGAGATACGTCGAGCTACTTTGAGCCGTGCTCAGTAAATCTCGCACATTGACATCTCCCATCTACAAAGCATGGAAGACCAATGCGCCCCTGGCACCTGGAGGCGGCAGAAGCAAGGACTGTTCTTCACCGACGCGCTGTCTAATGACGGGGGGAGGGGGTCGGAAATTGGCAGCAGCCATTGGTCTCGCGAGCCGGTTTCCTCAAGGTTCACACCAATGAACTTTGCTCGCTCCCGCTACGAAGCAATCAGCGGTCCATCACGGAGTGGTTTGAGACGCACAGCTGATATAGAAGGATGTCAATATCAATAGGACAATTCAATTGCTGACATCCAATTTGTGGTCAGAACTTATCAGCGGCATCCGAAGCATGCCACCCGCCGGACCCCAGCCTCGATAGGCATACTTCTTATGCCCAGACTTGAACTTCAGAGCATGAAGAACATCGATGCCTCGACTGGTTGGCACTAGAGCGCCATTCGCATTGAACTGGGATCCTCGCGTCATCGGCCGTTCGAGGATGATAACGATAACGCCTAAGGAGTTATAGAGTCTCACCTTGATCAGCATCGTGGACTACGTCTTCTACCAGAGCCTATAGTTCGTAGCAGGGTTCTCTAGGAACCATGCTTACCATGGACCACGATAGACGCTCGATAGGACGAAGACGATGTTGATACAGGAGACTCAGACACAGGTGAGATATAGGAAGTGATTCCAAAGGTGCGACATGCGGGCTACACAGAGCGTGCGTGGTGGGAAAGCAGTGAATGTATGGGCGGGAAGAGGGGACTCGGCGGGCGACAGATGGCGAGGCAGTCACGCTAATGGGGCGCAGTTTAGGAGTGGTGCAAATGAGCAAAGATAGTGGCGGGGAGAGGGGTCCGGGATGGCGGGGATGCGACGCAGAGACAACGAGAGATGAGCAAGAAAGTCCAGAGATTACAGACGAACGTGAGGCCAGTGAGACGAGAAGATTAGGAAGCGAATGGCAGGGCAGCGAAGCAGAAGGTAAAGGTATCTTCAAAGGTTCTGTATCTGCCCGATGAGGAACTGCTTCTCGTCGGAGAACTGCTCATCTGTAGGAGGCGCATGCATCATCAGTCTGTACAGTACAGAGAGGATGAGGAAATGAGATGACGAGTTCGACGCACCTTCCTTATCGTTGTGGAAGTCCTTCAAGAACTTGAGCAGCTTGTCCTTATTTCTCCTGAGGATGCCTTCAATCTGTGGTGGCTTCTTGGGGTTCGCCACGAAGACCTAAACGGAGCAAAATCAAGGTCAAGACGTAGATCAGGGACATAAATTAGGTGCCCTGACCTTAAAGACATGGAATGCTTCAAACTGGATGTTCTTGCTCTTGTCCCGAAGGAGATTCATCATCATCTTCAAATTCGTCTCGTCTGCAATATATCTCGTCATGACAGCAAAGTTTGCCCTATCTAGCAAGATCTCCCCTAGGAGCTTGAGTGATTGCCGCTTCGTGACATAATTCTCGGATCGTATAAGGGTCGTGTAAGTCGAGAAAAACTGTGACCATAGTAAGGACTAAGAATGAGGCAGAGAGATGAAGACTTACACGGTCATAGTTCTTGTCGAGGTAGTCGGCCACCATGGCCTTGTGGCGTGTCAACGTCTCCTTCAAGTTCGCGAACGCATCGCAGGAGACACCGAACGTTGTCGTTTCGATGTAATGTGGGAACGTGTAGAATCTACGGATCGCTCAGCGTCGAACGCTCTGCTGACATGGGGATACGCACTGTTCCGACTGAAGCAGGACCTTCGCCAATGGCTCATGACGCAGCATCTCGCGTAGGATCATACCAGTGTTGAGCGCAACATCCTCGTTTTTGTAGCCATCGAACGCGGCGAAAAGCACTTCCTTCTTGTTGCTCAGGTATTCGACGGTCGGGAAGCGTGCGCCGATCTGCCGTCGAAGGAGATTGTTGAATATCTGCACTACGTCCTTCCGTGCCTCAAACTCGAGTCTCTGGATATTCACGAGGAGGTGGTACAACAGATCGGTGGAGTAGGTCTCCGTTGCGAGTTGCGCCACAAGCTCAGGTAGCGGATCTGCGGAACTGTGAGCGACGCTGGATGGCCAAGTCGGGGGCGCACTAACCGCCATCGCCATACAAGATCGCCTTGATCTGCTGGAGATTCTTCGCCACCTCTTCTCCAGCCTGCAATCCAAACGGAGTTCAAGGGGTGCTTGTAAGCTATCGCCGCAACAATACACACCTTCCGCCTAACCTCCGACCCTGGCTGACCAGCCTCCAGCCTCGGCAGGGCGTCCCGGAGCCCGCGAACGAGGTCTGGCGGTGTGCGTGGCTTCGACTTGAAGAAGTTCATGGCGATCTACGCAGGGAACGGATGGTGGTCCACGATAAGGTGGCCCGGTGAGAGCTTCGTATGTACGTCACGGCAACAACCAGGAACGTATCGGTCGGGTCGGGTGTTCTGGCTGTACCAGGCGCCTCTCTGTCAGCAACGACGAGGAGGCTGTCCGCACCAGCGCTGTGATGGTACTCTGCCTGAGCTTGCTCGCTCCGGAGACCGGGCGTGACCAGAAAAATGCGGAGGTATGGGGACAACTCAGAACTAGTCAGGGTCGTCTAGATCTCGGGCTCGACGCGCGCCGCGAATCCCTTGAGTTCAACTTAGCGTGCTATCACGTGACCTATTCTCCCGTACTCCGGAAGCGAGTCGGGCAGCCGCGAAATTCGGATCGCGACGAGGCTGCCAGCCAGCACCAAGCCTACTGACGCGGACGTCTAACGTCGATGAGCAGAGCTCGAATGATGCTTAGTAACAGCGGAGCTATCGAGTATGAATCGAAGAGGTTATATTTATAACGCAGGTTGTGGAAAAGCCATCTCTATCATAGGGGTCAATCGTTCGTCCAGCAGCAGACAGGACGAGGGAGAGGCAAATCATCACAAGATGAGGCCCTGAAGCTTGAGATCTTGGCGCAAGGTAAGTAGACTTGGGGAAGTAATGTCTTACATCAGGTGCGGCGGATAATTGAAGGATAATAACAAGTAGGGTAAGATGCGCCGTCAAAGCATAGGGCCACCAATGTTCTGGCTGACTATCGTCTGCTCTTAGTTACCCTTGGAAGTTGCCAGGACCACTTGCTCACACCGGTTTCACCGATATCGACTATGTCTATCACGCGCTACGGTTGCGAATTTACAACGGGCAAGACGAACAGACGACGTCGTATCTCTACATTGGGTGAGCGGCAGCGCCGTCCGATGGTATGCATACCGACGATTACATCACGAGGAAACCTGGACGATGTAGATGCTACATACCTAGGAATGGAGCTCGCAGCCAACACTTAACAGCCAGGGGGTTCTTGGGCAGAGGCGTTGCTTGTGGCAAGGACCTGATCAACAGATGCACCACAGCTAGTGTCGCGGTCGGGGTTAGCACATACAGCGCTCTGTACTGCCAAGCGAGGACCTAAGTACGGTTGCACACACGCAACGCCTTCGTCCCTTGAGAGTGACGCGAATCGACGTACGTTTGGTGCCACCGCTGGCAGTGGGAGTCCTATCGCGGTGCGCTGCCAAAAAAACCAAGATGAACAACGTAGCCGTATGTAGTAAGACGCGTCAAACCCACCAGTGTTGCGTCAAGTGTAAGTACTTTTTGATCTGAACATCGCCTCGTATTTGAGCGCCCACGTGCCGTCGTCCCGCAGTTAATACGTTAATCGCTGGTTGATCGTTGATACCGCCCCGACGCGAAAGCCTATACAACGCGGGCTGGTCCTTCTGTCGCCGCGGTCCACTTCCCGCGTCGTGTGAGACGCCGCAACATAAATGGTCGGTGCCCTCGATATCGACCGGACCACTCGCGCAATGGATGCGACATGATGTGTGGAGGAAAGAGCAGTTGCCGACGCACAGCATCTGCTCCGCTAACAGCATCAAGATCAAATGCGGCACATGAAACACAGCGGATAGACGCCGACCTATATAATATCGCCCCCGGCAGAATGGCATGCTAGGCTGCGCCTCCCTTTCGACCATCACTTCTTCGTCCCCGCCTTTCTTTGGTCTCTTCGGTTTATTATTCTTTTTCCTTTCTGCAGTTGTAACGACCTTTCGCTTGCGTGCCCCGGCTGACGATCTCTCATTAATCGTAACTTCACGCACACGAATCACTCACGATGACCTACGTCCTTCGCTCCCGCAAGTTCTGCTGCTGTCTGCCGGTCAGATTTGGTGTCTTCTGCTCTGCCCTCTTGGGTATTGCCTACAGCACTGCATTCTGCGTGCTTGGATGGCTTGAGGTCCACAAATACGGTGTGTAGCTATTATCTGAGTGATCGCCGGGCGACATGCTGATGTGGGCGCTACAGCAATCAAGCAACTCGTCATCAGCAAGGATGAGATGGTCGGTCTTGTGCTATTTGCACTCGCGTACACATTTATGCTTCTGTTCTCGGTTATGGGGTAAGTGATTGATTTGACGGGATGATGAGTGACTCATTGAATTTGCCTAGTTTAATTGGGGCAATTGGAGCAGTCCGGCCCTTCGTTAAGGGCTACGGTATCTCCCTTACCATCAACACCGTGTTCACCATCGGTATTGGCATCTATTGGTGCTACAGGCTGTTCCACTCGGGTAACCACAAGTGCGACAACCAGCCCACGTCCACCGACGAGCAGGAAATTCAGCACTGGGTCTGTGAGAAGGGCTTCGAGGTCGTCCGCGTTGTCATTGTCATCATTGTCGTGCTCGTCTGGCTGCTCCAGATTGGTAAGTAATTGTCTCGCTGTCCCTCACCGCCTCATAAGTTTATGTGACTTCCCGCAGCCGGATGCGCCATTGTGTTTGACTACTGTGGACAGCTCTCGGATGAGGCGGAGGCCGCTGCCAACGACTTCGCCAGCAAGGATGCGCCGGGTATCAACCCCTACCCGCCGCCGACCTCTAACATGCGCACGACCTACGAGGCGCAGGCCACGCCGATCATGAAGAGCGCGTACGACCAGGGTTCCTGGAGCCAGGATGCGTCGAAGCCCCCATACCCCTTTGCTCAGCCCGAGAACTCGTACGGCCAGAGGAGCGACACGAATGTGTAAAGAGCTGGAAGGTGCTGAGTGCTTGACGCAGCTGAGCGAACGTAGTTCGTCTGGAGATCTTTACCCATCAGTTGCAATTGTACATGTCACGAATATTCGGAGTAGGCTAATGATTAATGATTTGGTGGTCGAACTTATCGTGCTTAGGCTCTGTGCGATGTGTGAATGAGCATTGGTTGACTGTTTTGTGTATGTCTAGACGTGCCTCGATGCTGTCCATATGCTCAATTCTAAGATGACGTTGAACTGCAGTCTCGACGCAAGTCCTCGGTGGACACTGCGAGCGGTGAGACCGTCAAGGCAGGTCTCACGGCATTGCGGTACGTTTCACGTACATACGTCAACTGGAGGGATCTCATACAATGTAGCGGCATCATTTGGTTTCCTGTACGGCGTTCTTCCAGCGTTGAGTACATAAGGATTCCTATTGGATTTCGACTGTGGAACGGGCGGGAATGGCGGCGGAGGCGAAGGCAGACCGCGCTAGACCGAGGTGCAGCCGAGGCGTTAGAGCGTGGTAAAAGGCTGCATGTGATTGGCTCGGGCGCGACCGGCCACGGCCGAACAACTCCGGGGAGGGTAACGCCCGCAATGACGACCTTGAGAGGCAGCTTCGCACTGTACCACATCCTCTTCTCGCCATGCAGTCCCTCGTCGCCCGCTCGTCTGTCCTGCGCCCCAGCGTTCTTAAATTGTCGGCGAGGACGTTTTCGACTTCCTCAGCCCGTGCGCAGGCGGTTCCGACGGAGAAGCCGGTCTTGAACAAGCAGTTCAAGATCTATCGCTGGGTACGTTGGTCGCATGAGGCTCCTTGACGAACGTGAGGACTCACGGAGGTTCTCGTTGGATCGCAGAACCCGGAAGATCCTGCAGCGAAGCCCAAGCTGCAGACGTACACCGTCGACCTCAACCAATGTGGTCCTATGGTGAGTACACATCGTTGCATTGCATCAATCCGTATTGTCCTCTTCAATCTCTGGTGTTCTTTGGCGTGAGACGGGCGCAGGATGAGGACTCGGGCCAACTGGCCGCAGATTCTGTTTGGCGTGCGGGGAACTCGACGAGAGGTTGATTCACGACGGACCGGCGTATCATCCTGAGATTGCAATGCTATCGGGCTAGTCTAGCGCGCCGCTATGCCCACGCAGCCCCTCTGCATATACACGCCCCTTAGCATCAGACCCGGGTTGTAGCCAAAAACGGAACACCGCGAAATAGTCCGTAGTTCGTCGCTACCCATCTGTTCGTTGTGTTCGACTGGAGTTGATACTTAGTCACATTATGTCCGGATTCCTGAGCCCCCATGGGGAGCAGGGGCTCAACGGACGCAGGCGGCTCAATCTCCGAATGGGTGTACCATGCCTGAGGGCCCCTGATGAGACCCGGCCTTCCCCCTGTTCATGAACCCAGTCCCATTGAGGACCTCGTCATTTATCTAGCGATTCCGTGTAGTTTCGGTTCCGCCGACGTACTACATGTGGAAGCACTCAGGACCTGCATTTGTGGCACACATGCTTCTCGCAGACTACATCCTCATGTACGCAGGAAGTGTAAGCTATAACATGCTTGGAGACGGATGCGGTGACGGAACACATGGTTGCATTACCAAACATATTTAATTACTGTTGCCTTCCGCATGCATGATATATTAACTAACCTCGCCGCTCTCATAGATCCTCGATGCTCTCATTAAGATAAAGAACGAGATCGACCCCACGCTCACTTTCCGTCGTTCATGCCGCGAGGGGATTTGCGGCTCGTGCGCCATGAACATTAACGGCCAGAATACTCTCGCTTGCCTCTGCCGCATTGACAGGAGCCCCAGCAAGGACACCAAGATCTATCCCCTCCCTCACAGTGCGCATTCTGTGCTGTACTGCATGTTCTGGGCACCAGCGCTAATCCATGCTATGTGCCGCAGTGTACATCGTGAAGGACCTCGTTCCCGACCTCACCCAGTTCTACAAGCAATACAAGTCGATCGAACCTTACCTCAAGAACGACAACCCGCCTGCAGACCGCGAGTTCCTGCAATCACAGGAAGACCGGCGTAAGCTTGATGGGTCAGTTGAAAGTGAAATTCTCCTTTTGTACTACGTTTTGACAGTTTGGCCTTAGCATGTACGAGTGCATCCTGTGTGCGTGCTGCTCGACGTCCTGCCCGTCATACTGGTGGAACCAGGACGAATACCTCGGTCCCGCGACCCTCATGGCTGCCTATCGGTGGATGGCTGACTCCCGGGTATGTAATTGGTATGAAATTGCGCCTGCAAGGCGTGCTGATTGACGCGGGTGGTGTAGGACACGTACTCGGCACAACGCAAGGAGAAGTTGCAGAACGAGATGAGTCTTTACCGCTGTCATACGATCTTCAATTGCGCGCGGACATGCCCCAAGGGTCTCAACCCGGCGGCAGCAATCGCGAAGATCAAACTTGAGCTTGCTACTGAATAGGTATGTGGGTTCGCAGCGCACAACCCGCGCGTGTTCGTTCATAAGGATCTCACATTCGCGGAGTACTTATTTATTTGTTGACAGGCTGTAGTCTGCTCCGCGCGGCGTGGCCCGTTCCGTGCGAGACGGCTACGATGGGTGGGTGCGGCGTATCCTTATTCGTGAAGACGTGGATTTTGGTGAACGCCGAGAGGTAGCAGTGTATAGCTACGTGATCCGTTGTTTTAATAGCCCGCTTATCAACTAGTCGACGGACTGCTCTACTAGGAGATCTGTGAGAGCTAGACATTCATGAGTCGCCTCGAGGTTTGTGCGTGGTATTCGCTGGCTTCATTTACGCACGTAGGAATTCAGTTAGGGGCCTTCTATTGCGATTCTCCATTTCATCTTGGAGTCGAGAAGAGCCCAAAGGGCGTGTCATGCAATACGCAGGCTTGCTCGCTTGCAGAGAGTAGTCAGCTAGCGATGAGGTGAGCTCTATGTTAGTCGTGTGGACGAGCAGATCGACATTGTGAGTTCGTCATAGAATGAATGTGCACACGATGCTCTAGCCTCGACACCGGTGTAATGCCCCGGCGACCTGAGAATCGATACAGCATTGCTACTGTTCGACAGGTGAGAGTCAATTTGTGAAACGCCCGAGGACCGGGCTCACCTGTCTGGGGGTTTATATACAAGACACAGCAGGTTAAGTAAACCGCGTAGGTCGCGGACGTCACATCATGGGAATTTTTCGCTTCTTTCAAATTTTCAGACGCCGTTCTGTACAACGTGATCGGGTTGGTGCTGAAGCAAAACCATCGACCTCTGTCGCTGGGAGTGGCCGCTCGAAGTGAGCTTGTCCGTTTGCTGTGGATGGGGCATCCGCTGACGCATCGCAGAGCGGAGAAAGATCTAGGTGCGTCCTGATACACCATCTTTAGCTCCGTGCTGACACGTGTTGTTTATGTCTGTTGCCGTATACGTAGGGGAGCTGTCCGTGAAGTGAGTGAATTAGGGATATGGCGTTAGCAACGCACGTACTGATCATTAGGTCGCTTATAGTGCCCAGGATACTCCTGCTACTCCTGAGAATGACCACCTACAGCAGCCCGTGGCGACCACCTCCGAGGAATTGTCTCTGGAAACTGGCCTGCGATTGTTCGCGTTGATCATTACTATCGATCACTACAAAAACGAAGATATTCCAGACCTATCTGGGTGCTCTCATGACGGCAGGGACTTCGAAAGCTTTCTGCTTGATACACTCCATGTTCCGTCGTCTCGGATCTACCGATTAACGGATGAACATGCGACGCGTTCCGCTATCCTTGACGCATTTAAGAATCACTTCATTCAGAATGACGATATTCGCAAGGGAGATGCGATGGTCTTCTTCTACGCTGGTCATGGCTCCCGCGTGGCCGCAGATCCTGGCTGGTTTGCGGACGCAAACATGGTCGAGACTATCGTACCTCATGATGAGGGACCAGCAGACGACCAAGGGAACATCATCTACGGCATCCCTGACCGCACATTCGACGGACTCATGCGCAAGCTTGCCTTCGAAAAAGGAGACAATATCGTAAGTCTTCCTGCCCATGTATGCTTAGTAACTTCTGAACTGGGGTATGGCAGACTGCGATCTTCGACTCGTGCCACTCAGGTGGTATGTCAAGAGGCACGCTGGACATGGTGCCACGAGCCGTCCCTCCCGACGTTTCACCGTCTCCCGTGCCTCTCACACTGGACCAGGACGTCTGGAAATGGGGTCTGTCCACGCGCTCCGCCACCACGATAGTACCCACAGGCTTTCTCTACAAGGCTATGCAGTCCCACGTCCTCTTGGCCGCATGTCGCCCGGACGAGCAAGCCCTCGAAGCAGCGAAGGTGCCTCAGCCTCGTGGCGCTTTCACGGTCGGCTTGATGAAGGTGCTGCGTTCGCAAAACCTAGCGGAGTTGTCGTATGCGCGTCTAGCCGAGATGGTGCAGCTGCGCCACCAGCATCCCCAGTGCGAAGGAATCAATAAAGATCGAGTCATCTTCGATGTCGCGAAGTTAGTCGACAGAACCCGCTCGTTCAGGGTAACGAACCCCAACGGCGAGCTGCTAGTCGAGGCGGGTAGTATACACGGCGTCGTCGAAGGCACCGAGTTCGTCATGGAGAGCAGCTTTAGCGTGCCGATCGATTTCGCTCAGAGACCTGCCTTTTTGGCGACACGCGTAGAAGCCCTACGATCCTTTCTCGCATGCAAGTCGCCAGCGTCACTCCCGGATAACCTACTCGATTTCCGAGTTGTCGTGTCCAAGTGGAACGCGCTGTCGATGAAAGCGCGCTTCCAATACCCCGCAGGGAGTCATTGTTCTGTCGTCGGGCCTAACGACTACAGTGATGTCACCATACACCTTGGCACCGGGAACGGTTGGCAGCTAGAGCGGCTCGATCCTCTCACATCTAGGCACGCGAGCCGTATCATGAACATTCCGCGTGGAGACGTTTCGGAGGTGTTGGACGCCGTCGCTCGTTTTAACTTCAACCTGTACAGGCGAAATCCGCAGGCTCCCATAAGGAATCAGTTCGCCGTAGAGCTTCATCAATTGGAGATGGCCCCAGAGTCGGGTCTTCGGCCAATCCTACGACCCATTGGCGAGAACTACTTCACCAACCCCGCCGAGGACGTCGTCTGTGCGGAGGGGTCATCCTATAACGTTGATCCCGTCCAAGAGGCAGTTATTACGGATATGAAGCCCTACTACGGTCTGACGTTGGTGAACGACTCCGAGTTTGATCTCTTCCCATGTGTATTCTACTTCGATCCTAACGACTACAGCATACAGGTGCGTAATGATGTTAGCGTCGCGTCGCTAAGACTGATCGCTATTCTAGTCTTGGTATATGCCACACTCGCAAACAATGTTGCCGCCTCTGCCACGGAAGGGTGATAGCCCTTCGAGGCTACCCATTGGTTACGGAGCGTCTGGGACAGATAGCCTACGCTTCTCTCTACCTCAGGGAGCCAAGATGGATTCCGGCTTCCTGAAGGTCTTTGTATCGACGACATACGTTGACATGCGAAGCGTGCAGCAAAGCTCAATACTGGATAGATACTCACGAAGCACAACACAGACGCAGAAGGACACAGAATTTATCGGGACATGGGACGAATGGACCAGTGTCCTAACTTGCAAGATACCTTCGATCTAACCATGCAGGTGTAGACTTTGAACCCCTCTGACCTCGTCGCTGCATGTCAGTAGAACACCGTTTCCGTAGCGGTATTCGCGACTCTAACGCTAAGCTAGAAACGCTGGTTTCCCTTTGAGTATATATTTTATAGTTCCCTGACACCTCTTCAGGGCGATGTATTGATTACGATATCGAAGGTGTGTCCACACATGCCGTCTGACCGCAGCAAATGTAAACCATGCTACCAAAGACGAGACACATATAACTGTGAGTACATGGTACGTAGAAGTCTGTTTCTGTACACACGACGTGATCATTGATGATGTGCATGCAGGAGCGTACAACTGTAACGGATGGGGTCCAGGCTACCTAGGCGTTCGGGCGTGTTGAGTCTCAACTATCACCCACCATACGGAAGTGTGGATCGGGGAGAAGGTACGGATGTGTATTCAATCCCTGGTCTTCGCTGGCTCAAGATTGTTCGAACGGACTCCAGCCTGGTTATGACTGTTGTTAATGTGAAGGAACATCTAGACGCATATGTAGTCAGTGGTAACTCACGCACTGAGCGCATAATCTTCGGCGTCCGCGGAAGGGTCACACTCGAATTGGATGGTCTGATGCCCATCCGAGGGAGGACGTCGCACTCTACGACCGCGTTAGGGAGGCGTACGGTGGTAGGGTGCAGCATCCTCTCATCGGAGGCGTACGAGACCAGAGTGAAATCGTCCGCGCTGTGTGATGGGCCGGGCCTTATCTGTTACGGATCTCCGAGATATCAAGATGGGCTTGGTGCACAATGAAGTTGAGGTTGAGGTTGTCTAGGGTTACTGGGGCACTCTAGGTGAGTGGCTAGACTCACGCGAGTACGGCCTGTTCCAGTTTTTACCGAAGGTTAACATGCTGACAGATTGGATGACAGTTGCGCCGCGCACATATCGGAACCAGGTGTCTCTCCCAAACTCGTCGTGTTCTGTCATGAAAGCGGCCGGGGGCGGTCCTTACTAATGGTCTAGGGATTGAATTGGGCGTCTACGATATGCCGCGTGGTCTCGTTGCAATGTGTGTCTTTGCCAGCTGGGATCATGGGAATAAGCAGTGTGCACCACAGGGATAAATTATAGTCAGGCATCTTTCCCGCGACCGCACAGTTTGCTGTTACTAGAACTTCTAGCTCGGCGTATGTGCGCGTTCTGTGGTACAGTGGCGTTTGCGGGGTTCATGCTCTTACAAACCTTCTGTGCGCATCCGTCAACTTATCCTTCATAAAGGAGCGAAAGCGACGCTTTACGTAGTCGATGCCATAACGTCACACCGCAAGCTCAAGCCTCAGGTTCCTTTGCACAACTTCGATAGGCATGACTGTGGTACGTCACTTACGCCATATCTAGCATTCGGCTTTTGCCGGCTGACGCGTTTCGCCTTTCCCAGATTCCTACCTTTGCCCTTATCGTCGCCATTGACCGGTACCAGAATCCCGACATACCTCGATTGTATGGATGCGTCAACGACGGCGAGGACTTCTGGAAGTTCCTAGTACAAACTCGCAGAGTCCCCTCTAGCAACATCTGCAAGTTATACAATGAGAAAGCTAGGCGGGACGACATAATCAAGACGTTTCGGGAGTTCCTCATACAGAACTCCAGTATCCAGCAGGGCAGCTTGATATTCTTCTACTACGCGGGCCACGGAGATCGCGTGAACGCTCCGCAGAATTGGAATAGTGAAGAGAGGAAAGTAGAGACCATTTGTCCCTACGATATCACACTATTTGGCGACGGGAGACGTCAGATAAATGCCGGAATCGTAGCTGACGCGAGACATGGTATTCCAGACTGGACGATCGGCGCGCTTATGGGTCAATTGGCGGATAAAAAAGGGACTAATATTGTACGTATGTCCTTCTTCGACTCCCCGTGGCACTCACTGAGTACATGTAGGTCGCAATCTTCGATTGCTGCCATTCGGGAGGAGCCACACGAGACCTAGAAGCGGGCACTATGCGTTCACTCCCTGAGGATGGACCCTTGTTGAGGCGCCTTGAATTACCTCCAGACCTTGACGAGGATCTGTTCGACCGATCGCTGAACTCCGTCCCCGTTCGCGGGCTCAGCTTAGCTGTCCCGAGTGGATTTGGTTATAGTGGTACGACATCCCACGTACTTCTCGCTGCGTGCCAGCCCGGAGAGAAGGCCCGAGAAGAGCGGGGACTCGGTGGAGTCCGTGGCGTCTTCACCTACAATCTGCTGGCTTGTCTCCGCGAACTGTCACCGAAGGATGAATCCGAGCTCACATATGTGGACTTGGTTGAGAGAGTGGCGCGGCGATTGGAGCCAGTTTCGACTCAATCCTGGAGCCCAGTGGATACATATCGCGGCCAAGCAGCCCCTCACGTTCAGCGACCTCACTGTGAAGGTCGACTCAAGAATCGCACGTTATTCGGGACTAGCGAAGCTGCACGGGCGGATAGTTTTGCGCTCAGCTACAAGAACTCCGCGCTATACGTGGATGCAGGGGATATACACGGTGTCGTTGGAGGTAACGCAGGCACACGATTTGTAGCGAGTATTCCGTCACCCAATCATCATGATGGCGTTGAACTCGTACCAACAGACGTCGAGGCCCATCAATGCAGAGTACAGCCCGTCAAGCTGATCAGGGGACATACAATAACTCTCGACGGAGTCATTGCCGCGGCTACTGTCCTCAGGTGGCACTCAGGGATCGTAAAGATTAGGAGCCACGAGCAGCTTCTACGGAGCGAGGGGATTTTCAGATTTGCGACCCCGAGGTCGCCTTCCGCCTATGTTGACCTTGTCGCGTCCAAGACGGAAAGAGGGTGTATCCTGGAGAGGCACGACCCTCTGATGGGACGCTTTGCCAAGAAGACACAGCTAGAACGGTCTCCGCTCTCGAACACAGTACTCATGGCTATCGCTCGCTTCAATTATCATCTCTACCGACACCGTGACGACCGGCCCTCCAGTGAAGCCCTCAGGCATCAATTAAAGATCGCAGTCCACCTCTATCCACTCCAGCTTCATGGTTGGGGATTGCGGGAGATATACCAGCCGATCGAAAATTCCCCGGATCTCTTCGCGTTAGCGAAGAACCGCACACTTAGTGCAGACGTCCAGTCTCCATACCGACTTTGGCGAGATGAGGTGGAGCAGATATCGATCCGAGTCACGGATGCAACCGCGACACGGCGCTTTGGCTTGACTCTGGAGAATGAATCTTCCATTGGATGTGCTCTCTTCCCCTATGTCTTCTACTTCGAGCCTCGGGATTACAGTATTGAGGCAAGTGCGCAACAGCTCCACTTAACCTGACACGAGTCTGACTCGCATCTGTGGCATCTGGTCACAGGTATTGTATCATCCTCCAAATCCACGAGGACCTGCGCCTCTCTCTAAGAGTGGCAGGTTAGATATTGGGCATGGGGCGAGTGTAGAAGACGCACTCGAATTCTCCCTATCCGAGGGCGTTAGGGAAGAATCTGGCTTCCTGAAGATCTTTGTTTCGAACAAGTACGTTGACATGTCCAGTCTCGCACAGTTGCCCTGGGGCAGAGTCGGCACAGAGAGCAGCCCGGTCATGCCTCCCCGCGCTGTGGCTGGCCTAGTCCCAATTGAAGGGCCAACCGCATGGAGGTCTTTGACATACGTTCTGACTACAATGTGACTACAACACTTATCGAAAATTTCAAATCAATGTGAGTGCCTGTTCCAGGTGTGTGTAGCATCATCTTGCGTAGTGGCTTAATGAGCCCTTCGGCAATGTATTGCGTTCTAGTAGTCCAGCTGCCTTTTTCAAGTTCTTGAACTCGGTGTTTTCTTGTATATCGCAAATCTCTCGAATGTGCATAATACGAGCGCACAACGAATTACGTCATTCTTCGGCTCTAGCGGTTTACCTCTAGATGCCTCTGGCGCGGTCTTCTACCTGCAATAGATTCGCGAGCGACCGCTGAACTGATAGTAGGCTCCTTCGCGCATTTTTCTTAGGCTGAGTGGTGCATTTGTCCAGTGAACAAGCTCACAGACATTGATCATCCAGTGAATTTCCAGCACGAGTGACTACTAGTACTAGTAGGTAAGTGCATCCGAACCCGTCGGATGTAGCCGCATGTGCGTCTTTGCCGTGCTCACTATCCAGCGTTCAGAGAACAGTTGCTGGGGTCTGCTCGAGTTACTGTCTCCTGGGCCGCGGATCAAACTTCAGGCGTCGCTGATGGTTTCTTCGAATTGCGAAGCTCGCGCCATGATGTTCTCGAGTTATCGGCAGGTTCGCGTCCTTCGGACTTCCGTGCCACGGTGTGTCTCAAACCGCGCTGCGAATGACCGCTGACTATGATTTTTTCGCACACGATAGGGCAAGCAAAGTTCATTTCTGGGTTTCTCGCAGTTGTCACGGGTGCCGTCGCATTCAATGAGTCCCCTCGAGATGTTACCAATGGAGTCAGTGCGCACCAATTAACTAGGTTTGGGTCTACATGAACGACCCACTACTGACTTCCTTTGAGCGCATTCTCACCTCCAACAGCTCGGCACGTACTAGTTCCTGCGGTTCGGCCGGACACCGTGACCTTACCACATGCTCAACAACGTGCCTCCGACTGCGACGACTACATAAGGGGGTCCATCGCGCTATATCAAAACCGTATATCGGTCACTCAGTACCAAGAATCTGCTCATTAGCCTAGCTCTTTTAGCATGGTTATCGTACGTGTGCTCACCGCCTGTTTGCTCCTACTTACATGGCATTGCTTGTCAGGGCATAGAACAGCAGGTTGAAGCCCAAGTTCTCCCACGACAGCGTAGTGTTTTTGCTCTCATCGTTGCCATCAACGAGTATCAAAACCGGAAGATACCAAGGCTGCAAGGATGTGTTAATGACGGCAAGGACTTCCAGGACTTCCTCACGGCTACGCGCAATGTTCCATCTGGAAATATCCTCATGCTGTTGAACGAATCTGCTACCCGAGAAAACATCTTAACTGCATTTCGCAGCCATCTCATAGACAACGAGAGGGTCATCGAAGGCGATCTCATCTTTTTCTTCTATGCTGGGCACGGAGATAGCGTCGATGCACCAGAGGGCTGGAACGCCGATGGCGGGAGAGTAGAAACCATCTGCCCCTACGATGTTACAGTGTTCGAGGATACGGAACGTCGATTCAATGTCGACAGTGTGGCCGACGCTACATATGGCATCCCCGACCGGACATTCAATGCGTTGATGCGTCTGTTGGCACGAAAGAAAGGAGATAACGTTGTAAGTATTATTTCGGCATCTGATGACATGTATTAAGCATTATCTACGCTCGTACAGGTCGCAATCTTCGACTGCTGTCACTCGGGGGGTATCATGCGAGACATGGAAGACGCTGAAATGCCACCACGCTCGTTGTCCAATTATAGCGAAGCGCCCCAGAGGCCGCCCTTGCCTCCAGATCTAGACAAGGAGTTGTTGACCGAGCTTTTCAGTCACACTCCACACGCAGGGCGTAGTCTCAGCTTCGTTGTACCCCCTGGCTTCGCATACAGCGGTACGAAGTCCCATGTACTTCTTGCCGCATGCCAAGCCAACGAGAAGGCTCGGGAACACAAGGCGAAAGATCTCGGCCTCACCCGAGGTCGTTTTACCTTCCACTTGCTGCGATACCTCCGCTCCATGACCCCCGACCATTCCCAACTGCTCACATATGCAACCTTGATAGAGATAACGACGGAACAGTTGACACTAGCGAAGAAGGACGGAGGCTCCGATGTCAAGGATCATCATGCAGACGATGCACTAGTCCAACGACCTCACTGTGAAGGCAGACACAAGAGACGCATCTTGTTCTCGACAGAGGAAGCGGATATGTCGGAGTCCTTTCCCCTCGCCTACGAGCTCATACATCCCGACACTCCTCAGTATGCACTGTATGTGGCAGCGGGTCTCGTCCACGGTGTCGTCCACGGCGATAACGGAACAAAATTCGCATATCTCTGCCGCAACGCGTCTTCTATGCCGGAGGTATTCACCAGCCTCGTACTCTTCCCCAGTCGAGTTGAAGCCCACCGTTCGATGGTCGAAGTTGGTGAAGCGGATAGAGCTCGAATCGACCTAGTATCGAAGGAAGCGTTGGATACTCTCAGCGAGCCTCCCATGGTCAATGTCTTGACATGGGGTTCGAAGCCGATGAAGGTCTGGTGTCCGCCTGATATTCCACTGGTGCTACGCGAGGATACAGGCAACCGGTCTGGGTTCGAGAGAGCAAGGGTGCGCGAGGACGCCGACGTTGCACTCTACAAAGCGGACGGAGTATATGTCCTCGAGCGGCGTGACACTCTGATCACGCGGTTTGCCATACCGAAACTGGAATTGAAGAATATTGACATCGACGCCGATGCGATCCTCGGTGCCGCCGCCAAGTTTTACTTTCATCTCTACCGGTTCAATCACGCGCGCGCCGTCAGAACCGATTTATCGTACATTGTACAACTCCATCCGCTCAAGCGTCGGCAGGATAGCGGGCTGCAGGCTCTCTACGTGGTGGCGGATGGTTCTAAGGACCTATTCGCCGATGCATCAATGCTCGAGACCCCGGTGAGCGGGAGTTCGACCTACGAACTGCCCGAAGACGAGGACGCAAGGGTGAAACAGGTGACGATCCGAGACACAGCGCCGTACTACGGCTTGACTGTCGTTAATCGGTCAAGATTCGATCTTTTCGTCCATGCATTCTACTTCGATCCAAGAGACTTCAGCATCACGGCAAGTAATTACTTGTGCGCTTAAGTATGGTCCTGACCTCAATTCCTCTACGGCAATAGGAATGGTATCACCCCCCAAATGTGGCCATTGCACCACTGTCTAGGGACGGCAAGCTGGAGATTGGGTACGGCGCGGATGCTCACGAAACCTTACAATTCTCATTTGGCGAAGGCGTCAGGGAGGAGACAGGCTTCCTCAAGATATTCGTCTCGAACGTGTACGTCGACTTGAGTGGCCTGGTACAATCGCCTTGGGGTGTCGGTGGCCGTGGTGTAACGAGAGTCCCAACCCGCACGGTCGCAGGTTGGAATTCCTCGACGTACGTACTGACCGTGGCACAGCCTTGATGTATCGTCGCTACTGTTTGACGTTCTCGGTGGTGCACGGCATCACAGTGAGGTTCGACATAAATCCATCTGTGGAGGGCCTTGGTATGAGACTCGCAGCGTAGTGATGGTGAAAGAACAGAGGTACTGTATGTTCGAATCCCAACCCCCGATGTACTTACGCTTGCCAATCTAACTTACACAATTACTAGCTTAGTAAGTATCAGTGTTAGCCACTAGTAACTTTCCCACGAAGCCTCCAATCGGAACTACTTACTACTAGCAGAGCAAGCAGATCTCCGACCACAGAAAGTAACGTAGCTTTAAGCACTGAACATACCAGCCACCAGATGCATATACAATTCGACGAGAGGAAATTCGAGACATAGCTAGGTAGCTTGAATAGTACATGAATTCCGAATTCGAATCGTCGATGCTAGTCTCTAGTGAGTTAGTCTGAACACTAGTGTCGACAAGTTGGGCAATATTCTACTCTAGTCTCTCGTTTGGCCTATTGCCATTGGAGTGTACTGGATCACCGCAATTCATGTCGATCGGCCTGCCAGTGTAAGTACCACGCCTTCACTAATGAGCACAAATTACTGATAGGTTGACGAGTGACATAATAGATCGATATGTCCCTCACTGTTGTGTACACATGCGGCGACTCGGCAGTCCGAAGCCCATCCCATGGCATGTTTTGCAGCTGCAGTATCATATGACTGCTGTATCGCGGACAATCTCTCGACGAATGATGTCGTCCTCTCGGGTTCGTGGCCTTGTCGACCCTGGTCGGCGTGTTCAACCCACTTATCGTCAGTGAGGTAATACTCGACGAATCATACTTACTGAGAGCATGGACCGATGGAGACTAGTCCGCCTACACCTACAGGCTCCACATCATCGCTCTTGACGCTCAATGACACCGTCCGGCGTGAACGATTGAACCGTAAGGACATTGTGAAACCCGCCTTACTAAATTTGATGTGCCTCCCGGCCGCGATTTGATGCGGGCATGCCAACGTGTCACGTTCCTGCCGTTACTGCCCAGATGGACGTCAGCTATGATATGATATATCAACGGCACAATCAACCCGTCTTCCCTGGTCATCGCCTACTTCTTCGCACTGGCATGCAACGTATTTCATACTTCTGGACACGCCTCTCATGACTTTAGCAGTACGTATTACTACCGCTATGACACTTACTGTCGTTGCACATTTTACATTTTACACTTTCGCAGGCAGCCTCGCAGGCAGAGGCTTCTTCGACGATGGCAATGACAACAACGGGGTTCCCTGAGGAATTACTGAACGAAACAATTGGTGCGATGTTCATAAGTGAGTACTTTACGTGTTGGTAGGTGATCGAAACGACCATTAACCTCCTGTTCAGGTGCGATCATTGGTGCTATGTGAGTCACTTTGTAGGATGAAATGCTGATATATCCGCGTTCTGAAATGCCAATAGCCTTCAAGGAATAACCAGCTGCCAAACCATCCTCTATTATGCTGGGAACAAATCGGACCCCGTCGTATTGAAATCACTTGTAAGTGCCGAACGACGGTCTGGTCTTTTCAAGCATATTGACGCTTTCATCGCAGATGTTCTTTGTCTGGTAAGGGTACTCTTAGATCCACCGTTCCGATGCTGAGTGCCTGTAATGTAGGGTCATGGATCTTATCCATACCTTCTTCGTCACCGAAACAGTATACATCTACACTGTTAACCGCCGCAGCGATCCAACTGCTTTGTCAAAGCTGACTTGGTATGTCTCCGATCGCGTCTAAGATAAGCACCGGCTTTACCTCGTCTATTTCCGCAGGAGTGCCATGGTTAGTGCTGGTGTCGTGTCTACTTGGCTGATAAACGACTAACTGATCAAATATCAAGGCTATTATTCTTGGAAACGTAAGTTTTAGTCTACTCTGGAAGATCAAAGCTTAGCCATAGTAATAGGTCATAGGAGACTTTGGTGTGAAAGGGTGCGTCTCAATTAACCCATCCGTTTCTTTACCCCTATCTTCAATCTCACTGCGGATCGCTGTAGCATATTCTCCTACCGTGTATGGAAGAGTGAGTACTACGCTCATGTCTCACATCATCAATGCTTGTACTCACCGCATTGACAGTCAGTGGTCACTGGTACCTGGGTGCCATTATAGTGAGCCCATCCTCTAGTCCACGATTTACAGTCTCATCGAGCTTCCGCGCACTCGTCGCTAAAGATGTTCACTACGCTTGTGACATTTGGTGCGAGCGTCCACCTAACATCCTTTGAAGGACACTCACCCTCTTCAAAAATCAGCATTAGGAGTTTGTAAGTCAACTAGATTTCTGGTAAACTGATATATCGTCAATCAACTTATGACTCCGCTCCTGACAGTCACTTTCGTCAAAATGTACGTCCTTTCGCTCCTGGCGCTTACTTGATTGTGAACATGCTCCGTTACCCCAAGGATTGTGTCCCCATCATCTCCGCCTTACGCAGTAAGTCGGCATTCTATGCCGATGTACCGTTTCCCCGACTCACGATATCTCAGGCCAGCACGTACGGCACTCTGATCGCGCTCGCGGTCTCTGATATCTTAATGTCGGTTATCCTCGGGGCTGTGATCTACCACCGCCGTTCAGCATTCCCGAGGTGCGCTCCTTCCCAGTTGCCATTGCGGTGGCTTGAGTACAATACTGAACAATCGGCCAACAGTATCAATCGCATCTTGCGTAGATTCGTTCTGTATAGTGCAGAGACATCCGTGGTAACTAGGTGCGCAGTCATCTGTTCTCACTACTGGTTAACGTGTGTTCTGAATCGGCGGTGTGCGTGCCTACAGTGTAGGAGCCATGATTGGGTTAATTATAGTGAGGCTCTTCTTTTTTGCAGTTTGACCTACTGAGTATTCTGCCACTCAGTACGCAGCTTTCCCTAACAAACCCTTATTTATGGCGGTCCTCTGGATACTTCCTTACCGTAAGCATATGTCATGCGTGACGTGTTACCACCCCGAATGATATCTAACTCCGTTGCTTTCCAGTCATCTCGTCGTCCTTGTTGGTCGCTTTGAACGCGAAGCAAGATCTGAGGCCGAGGAGTACCATCAACCCGCATCCATCGGGCCACTTTGATACAAGTTATGGCGCTGCGCTATCATCTGTTGTAATGATGGACATCCCCTCAAGTGGTGTCAGCGACACCTTATGATAAGAGGCTCTATACCCAGATCATGTAGCGAGTTGATCATAGATTACTCCCGAGACACAGGGCGTCGTTGGCACTACTAGGAAGTGCCAGTGCCAGGTGTTCACAATACCTTCTCTAAACGACGTATATGCTATGTAAAGAATGTTGATCGTTCAGGCAGAACACTGATCAACACAAGTAGAGTCGACTTCGCGGCAATGCATCCTATGACGCTGGTGAGCCCTCTCGAAGTTCACATTCTCGTGAACGCTTCTCTTGGTGCTCATGCTGACTATGACACTCTAATACTCTAGCCCGGATTATCTGTGGCAGAATAGATCCGCTAATGTTCAGATTACATCTGACGACGTCCGTCAGGTACTGGCGGCTCACGCTAGTACCGGAGGTATCTCTTGAACTCTTGTTTCGCGCCTTGGGGAACTGTCCGTTCAGTGATTCGGATGTCCGGCATTATCGTGTGCGCCTCTAGTGACACAAGCTGAAGGCATATCGCAGCGTGATGGCTCAGGGCTCTGACATGCTCTTGTTGGAGTGGCGACGCGCCAGAAACATCGCACGGCCTTCCCCGGTCGGAGGTACGAGCTCCCTTACTCGAATACTGAACGACTTCAGATATGTACTGACAATACTTATTGAGCCCTGGGAATGACACAAACTTAGCCTGCGCGCGGCACCGAGCGCGCGTTATCGCATAGGTGTGAGGAATCCGATCGAGTCATCACTGGAGCCACAGAATCTCCTATTTTGACAGTGCTTCAACTGGGGTCTGGCCTGGGACATCAGTTGACGCACGGAAGACTTCGCAATTCTGAACCGCCGATGTTGCACTACTGCTTCTCCGCATTTCGCTTCACAAGTCGCCGTCGAGATCAAATGCGTTCGAGGAGCCGTCAGTGTCAACGACCAGGAGCGCAAAAACGCAGGATTGGTACGCGCACGCTACATGATGCGAATGGTAGTGTCGCCCGAGGCAAATTACTACTCCATTTCATTGATCGACACACTGGTACCGCTGTTGCAGCTGGCTTAAGCTTGGTCGGCAGGTTCGTATTTGTCTTACCACTACGTCTGACACCGGATCCACTTTCTGAAATCGTCTGTAGGTTGTAGAGTGCATCGCCTCCTTGTATTTCTGTGTACTGTGCTTCCTTTTGGCTATGAAAAATGTAGGTATACATGCTGTTCTTAGTACCTCCCGCTTCCTCAGCTTGTTATAGGTCTGCAGCCTGCCTCGGTTTAAGCAGTCGCTTCTAGCGGCCGACGGAATTGCTGGTAGCTCATGTATGTCAGAGTGCCATATATCCAGAATAATGAATCTTTTGTTACAGCATGTTTGTCAGACGAGCATATACGGTCAGCTCCTCGACCGTGATCGAACCGGTGTGACATTTGATCACGGGACCGTGATAGTTGGCGAATGAGTCACGCGTGTGAGAGCGTATCGCGTCGAGCACTACTTCCGGTAATACTCATCTCTTTGCACTGCGACTTTACTACCGAGGTCTGCCCATCTTATCATGCATATTTCTTGACTCAATGGCTGATTGACGCAACATCCGACAAACTGTAGCTGAATTGCCTATGGTTACCCTTTTGCCTCCCGCCCACTCCCTATCAACAGAATGCCCTGTTAAGTGGACCGTTGCACAGGAACGCGGCCTTAATAAGGAGCTTGAGTGCTGTGATTGCTCTGGAGCTGCTGATGGGGTGGCAGCATATGTGAAGCAGACATATCTCCGATTTCTTTGGCTTCCTGAGGTACGTCTCGACTTCTGCTTGGGAGTGATAGAATGCAATCGCTTCGAGCTTTGCTGCGTCCTTCACCTCTACTGCACGCGCCAGCTCTCACGCGCACTACTAGCACCAACCAGTGATAGCTCCGGGACGAGGGGCGCATGGATGCCCGGAGACAAGCCATTAGAGACATCTCGTCCTCGCTGTCGGCATTGGTTCCTGTCATATCCTCACGTTGTACTCCGATTCTATGAACACATCCCGAAAGAGCAAATCTCGGCATGGAGGGTTCATTATTGGCCCGCTTTCCTCGTAGTTGCATGCATGTGCCCTCCGCTGGACGTCGTCTCTTTCGACCGTCCATACTATCATCGGAGTCAACAGCTGTGTCTATCATGCCATCTGCGGCACTAACTCCATGCACTCTATTGGCTCACTTGTCCAACCATCAGTCGTCTATTCCGCAGTCGCCCTCATTGTGGAATAATAATTTGCGACTGGCCACAATATCCTGGATGGTCGCATCTCGAGCTAGGTGGTGGCTAGCCAGGTCGGAGGAGGGACGTATGCGATAAATTTGCTGCCAAGACCGCTGTTTATTCATGTTCTTTGCGCTTACCGAGATTTGACTGCTCGTCTCCGCGGTAATACAACTTATCTTACGAAGTACGTCTTCAAACAGTCTATCATGCCTCTCCGCGCCGTCGTTCCAGCCTTGCTACGTCTCCAGCCGGGGCTGCAAACGTCATCCCGGTACTCGAGCAGCGCCTTCCTCCCTCTACGCGACCTCCTCCTACCCTTCCTCCTCACGCCGCGAACCGCGTTTCAAAAGTATCACGACCGCATGAACCGGATGATCGACAACGACAACGACAACGTCGCAAGCGACGACGAGGGGCAAATGATGTGGCTCGCTTACCGCAACGCGAAGGGCGACGAGGAGCTGGAGGCGCAGACGCAGGATGCGAACGGCACAGTAAGCATGTACGACGCGGAGGAGGCCTGGAAGGAGAGGTGGCTCACGAGGATGGAGCAGCGCGAGTGCGTGTAATCACCACTTGCCGTGCATCCCACTGACTGGACGATGACGGCAGAGTGCAGATACAGACCATTCTCCACTTCCTTCTCCTCTCCCTCCCCGGCCCGCCTGCATCGCCCGCCACAAATCTTGAGCTCGAGCTCCCGGTGTATCTCTCGTCATCCAAGAAGCGGAAGCGGAAACAAAAAGAGGCCACTCCCCCTCCATCAGCGCCCGAGCTCGAGGAATGTGTCGAGCTCTTCATGGACAAGCTGTCAATGTGGCAGCTCATGTCCGCATTGGATGCGCAGGATGCCGAACGCCAGTGGGAGAGGTCCGCCGGAGCAAAAGGGAAGGGGAAGGGCGAGGACGAGCGCGACTGGATGCAAATATTTTGTGAGGACGTCATTGAGCTACGGTGAGTCTTGACCCTGCCACCACCACCTAATACATCCCGCCTCAATATGGGCGTCGAACGTTAACGGCCGTTTGGAAGATTCAAAGCACAGCTTCCTGATCTGTGCAAGCTCCTACGGTCCAAAGTATTCCAAGACTCGTCCTTTACTGATGACCCAGGCTCTCCTTTGTCAACCCCGCCCGCATCTCCACGTCCCGCGCCTAAGCGCCTGAAGTCGACTGCATCCTCTGCCCAGACTCAGCACTCCTCCACCTCCCGCATCCAATCGCGTACACAAGACATCCCGCCAGATCCGCACGAGCTTCAACGCGCACGGTCCCGCTCGCTCTCGCTCTCCCTAGAGCAAGAACGTGCGCGTTCGCTGTCCATCAGTGCGGGGACTCGGAAGCGCACCATAGTGCGCGAGGTGAGTATGACTACAGCCTTCAAGGGCAAGGCCCAAGCGAAGGCGCGGGAGAAGCAGAAAGTTGCGGCGAAGGCGGCTGCTAGGAAAGCGCCACCTGCAGACCCCAATTTGGCCAAGGCGAGGCGCACCACGAAGGGCATCACGCTCGTCGCTGCCACGCCCGTCAAGCCCAAGGAACGTAGAGGCACGTCGCAAGCTGTCTTTGAGGTGGTTCCGGGCGGACAGGCGGGCGGACAGCCACTGCCGAGATGCGAGTTGGAGTGTGTCGCCGAAGGAGACGAAGATGATGGCGACTTGACCTTGTCGAGTTCACCGGATGTGCTGCTCCATGGGTCGATGCCACCCTCACAGAGTGCGAAGATGGTCCTTGTCGGCGCATTAGATGAAGACGGTGATGAAGGTGTACGGGGTTGGATGGGGGAAAATGCACATCTGGCATTGATGGATACACCTACGAAACCAAAGCATACTAGACGATAGGCGCGATATACATGAGCAGTTATGTTCCTGCTGTGGTGCGTGTTGACTCAGGCGTATGATGATCTAGGAAGATATATTCTCAAAAAGCCTCTCGATAATGGGCAGGGCCCGCCACTAGTAGCGCAATAGATACAGGACCATAGAACTACAACAACTCGGATCAGGACCTAGAATCAAACATAGGCTATGGTATCAAGGCTCCTAGCCTTGTCTGCACGGTATGAATTTACCTCCGGAGTCGAACAGTTATCTTTGGTCTGCAATAGGGTTATACATATGCCGAACAGACTCAACAGCGACACTTACAGCAAACGGCTCGGACTCTACATGTGATTGAATGGCCAATGTACCATCGTATGTACTCTGTTGTATCCCCTAAGGAATGGAAGATCAGTAATGACGATAGTGGCAACTGGGCGAACGTACCAAGGTGTCACTGTTACTCTCTGTCGCTCCGCCGAAGACGGGTGTAGAAGGCTGGCATGATTCCTCGCTTGCAGCTCTGAGGCCACGACGAGCGTTGAGCGTTGCCAACAACGCGTTTAGAGAAACTGCGAGGGTGATGCCGGGTGAGCTACGCCATGATAGCTATTGCAGTATTCGACGTAGTCGCTCACATTTGGACAGCAACAGATACAATGAGATGTATGTGTAGTTATGACGCACGGTCGCATACTGGACATTCGTACTCAGCATGCATGCTACCGGGGGGGGGGGCAAATTTGTATTCACCGTGAGCAAACATGCCAGAGTACATACGCTTGATAAACCAGAGCGTCAGATAGTCCTCGAGCGATTGATCAAGCCGATTCACCTTGTCAATCCGCAAGTCTCGATACTGTACGCGATGAGCAATCGGATCGTATTACTTGTTCGTGACCTGGTCCACGAGCGTCAGTGCGGCTCAAATCGTCGTGACCAGTTATATGTATGATACATGCCTGGGGATCTCCTTCACATGTATCCTTAAAATAACACAAAGAGACCCTGCAATCAGGACATCTCCGATCACGGCGCTCATAAGACCTGTGTAAATGAGAACCTAAACGATTCGGATATGATGAGATGCCGATAGCTTGGAATTGTCAGGGTGGCTGACCGAGAATCTGGTGCTCCGCCATTCACTGAGATTGGACACGGAGAAGCTGTATACAACGTCAACGGAAATGAGAGCCAACATGTCAAAGGTCATCACCTCATAGCTGCGAAGGCTTCGGTTGCGCCGCTTGTCAGCTGCCCCTTACGTCGTCCAGAAGTCCAGGTGCTTACCCCAGTCCAATGCTAAGTACAGCAAAGTGAAGGGCAACTCAGAGTGCTTCCCGCGTCACGGAAGAGTCAAGACATACTAGTTGTTGAGACACAGTTGACCATCTTCGGAAGATGAGCGTTACGGTATGGCTGCGGAGATGCAGGCTCACCAAGCAACCCATCAAGATGGCATTGTGCTGGCTCACTATTGAACAGGAACCGTTACTGCACCGGTGTTAAACCATCAGCGAACGATGACTCACGCTTCCAGATGCGATAGGAAAATATGCTGCCGAAAGGACGATGAACATTTGTTGTCTTCGGCCTCACAAGTCAAAAGTACCTTCGCACTATTAGATCGCTTGCACCCTGTTTCGTAAACCGGAATAGTCAATCATGAGCAGGGCTACGTTTAGAGCGCAGCTGTAAAGACCCACTGTCAGAAATATGAGGACCTGCATTTTGATCAGTGCAAGAACGTTAGAGTACTAGTATACGCCCAGGAACTTACTGGTAAACTCCTGCAATGGGTAGTCGCAGATCTCAGCGGAAACAATTGTAGGGTACCATCCTAGATGAATCGACGCACCACAACATCTTTTGTGACGCCGATGGGTCGGCGAAGTTGGCAATTGTGTACGCATAGGTTGTAAATGAGAAGAAGGCGAGCTGCAGGATGTCGATGAGCCTAATACATCTTCAGCGACCCAGGCGAAGGAGGGAATCATATGCTTGTCGATATCTCACCAACAAAGCAACAGCTTCACGGGTAACACGGTCAATGGAAAGCCTTTTGCGTCATTTGAAGACAGCAGCTTACCAGTATCACCAAGGCGATGGGGTCAGAATCGCGATTATTCCAGTACGCGTAAGTCTGCATACTCGTCACGCCAAATAACCTACGCGCATTGAGGTTAACGTTAGCCGTCATGAGGTTCCGAGGACGGCGAACATACATAGCATTCGTAATGTTTCCTAGGAGCACGACCACCAGTGAGAAACGTTGCGGTATTGCAGGGAGGGCTCAAATGGTCACCTAAGAGGAGCGACCCAAGATTCGTGGTCAGCTCTGAACCGTAGCTCGAGGACAGCATAGTTAGAACAGAAGAGCTGCTCGGGGCACGACTCGGCAGTCAATTGTACCTACAGCAACCTTGCGACCTTCGCAACTTGAACTAGCTATAGGGTCTTTTACGTCCTCTCGACCAATGGCACTGTAATTATTGATTACAGCGCGACGTTCCGGGATCCCACCATCGACGTTCCCACCATCTCGACCAAACAAATAGGAACCCGAGATGACGCCTCCTATCAGGATCTTGTCGGAATAGGCGTACTGCCTTGCACCGCCAAAATATGACAACAGATATGGTCAGGCTGTCGCTTGACGACATGGGATGCGCGCAACTTTGTCTTCCTCGTAGGCCGTGCATTTGATTCACCAGAGTCAAAGACAGTTCGGGAATGCTTCTATCTGCGGTAAGTAGTCAATGATGGATAGTAGACGCAGCTGCGGAGAATTTATCAGAGTTCCTGTGGTGCCTAGCGTTGAGCACCCTACTGGTCTACCAGTAGCTTGTCAAAGGGTTCGATCTGCAAGGATCATATGGGATACTTACGTTGACGAGTAGCTCCAATAGTAATCCGTTCCCACGTTGGCAGCGTTCCACTTGCTGGGAAAGTTGCGGTATGCCTGTTACACGAACCAAACAATATAACGTAGTCACATCTACGTATTCCCAAGCACAGCTGTTTAGGTATACGCTGAATATGAACATGATGATACTCGCCACTTCCTTCTAGACATAGCCGATTTCCACAAGGCGGCTAGTAGGACAATGGCGGTGTCTAGAGAGGTCTGATGGGTGACCACCAGTAGAGGCGCCCAATGCTTGAAGCAGGCAGGAGACTGAGCAACGACCGAAGAATTACTTCTGTGCCACTTTCCTGTGACACAGTTCTCTGTAGAGTAGACATGTGAGTCGCCGCCGTCAAGAAAACCACGGTCCTTGATCATGCTATAGTGGCGATCACTGCAGGCCTGCCCCAAGTCAATCCTCCCCATCGCATGTATCAGACAGCATCACTGAACACAGACATTTATACATCTTCTCGAACATATGTTACGACATGCTCACCAAATCGACAACACAGCCTCAAATCGTGGGACGACCCAGAGCACAACGGTAGTCTACAAAGCCGTTAGTGGCCCCAGAGTCATACCTAGAATAAATCAGAAAGAGATGAACACACCTCAAAATGATAAAGGAAACCCCACGTCAGTACGTATGTCTCTAAGATACAGCATAAATATGAAAAAGGTCATCGGAGTGCACCTGGAAATGTCCAGTGGAGATGGGGGATCCTGAGACGCATGCTAACTCAACCTCTCAGGCAGCAAAAGGGTATATAATATGCATAATACACAACTCATTTAGCCGACTGTCCGTACTCACTGGCCCCGCCCGTGCCCGCCACCTTGGACTGTCGTCGCCATCATCGGCTCGTTGCTTGCTGTCAAATACCGCCAGACGAGGAAGATGAGCGCGAGGAAGAGCAGGAACGCGAAGGCGATGAGCCCGTTGTAGCTGTACCAGTACAGCTCCAGCAACTGGGAGAGATAGAGCCGCATCACCTTGCTGTCGAGCTTGCTCTCGCCCGCGGTGCGCAGTCCGAACGCGAAGGGCACCTCCGCGATCGCGTTCGAGTGAATCTGCGCCTTGACAAGGAGCTCGAGAGCTATCTTGAAGCCGCTCGTGTTGAGATTTTTTGCTTTCAGGAACTATGTATGCACACAGAGTAAATGCGAGACAGCGAGCGAGGGGAGAGGGAGACGCACAGCTTCTTTCCGAATGCCGAAGAACCCAGACATGGGGTCGCTGGCGGAGGTGAGCGCGAGCGCGAGCATACGGGCACCGTTCGAGATGATACGCCGGTAGAGAGGCCAGCCTTCATCTACGGCACCTGCACCACTTCCGTACCGTGTCCCGAGGACGAAGAGCTTCGTCGGCGACATGGCGGCGAGCATTTGGGGCACGTATTCTGGCGGGTGCTGCGTGTACATTAACGTAGATATATGGCATCTATACGATATAGACGCACCTGCAAATCCGCATCCATGCACAGCATGTTGTCCCCCTGCGCCTCCTGGAAGCCCCGCACGACGGCACTGCTCAGGCCGCGCTCCGTCGTTCGGACGATGATGCGGACATTATAGCCCTCCTGCTGAAGTGCCTGGACGACCTCGACGGACCCGTCCCGCGAGTTGTCGTCCACGACGATGATCTCGACCTGTCCTGCGGATACCGGAGAGTCGATGCGGCTCAGCGCCGCGAAGATGCGCGTTACGAGTGGGCGAAGGTTGCTGGCCTCTCTGTAGGCAGGCACGATGACCGAGTAGTCGATAGCCCCGAGCATTTCGTGAATTAAGGAGCGTAGATAATTTGGCGAGACGGTGCAAGATTAAGGATGTATGGGTCTAGCCGGGTCTAACAATGGCAGCTGGTCGTGGTCGGTGCACCGTGCAGAAGTGAAGTCGTAGGCGCGGAATATCGTGGGACATGACACGTCCGCGCTCATAGCGCCCATGCCGCCATCAGTCGTCCGGCTGAATTTGAAGGGCAATGATTATTGATTCAATTCTACAGCGTACGATCGAGAAGATAGGTATGTACAGGCTACAATACAGCAATCCTGATTCGAGCAATGAAGGCATAATCCACTGCATCATTCTCGTGGGATGTAAGCTAGACAAAGTCCAGAATAAACATATCGGATCATACAGTACACTGGCAAACGTGCGTACTCAGTCGGACGAAGAACCACACTGGTTTAGTCCGGCGCCGCAAAACTGGGCAACAAGGATCCACACGAGGACCTACGGACATCCATCAGCACAAAGACATGAGCACCGAATCAGGCAAGTTGTCGTCGGACTTACCAAAACTACAAGCACACTCAGCCCGACGACACGCTTGTTCTTCCACCACATCTGCCGACGCACTGTTCGAGCACCGCGTCGGAACGCCGTCGCCTGACTGGCCATGTTGTCCGTCTTGTCCACGAGTAGCTCGATGCGCTCACCGCGCGAGAGGATCTGCTCCACATTCTGCACCATGATATCCTTGACCTGCGCAAGCTCCGCTTGTGCCCGTGTAAGCTCATCCGTCGGCGGAGAGGTATTATACGTGTTCATAAGCTGGGCAATTGTTGGCCCGAAGGTACCTTGTAGAGCATAGGCTGGCGCGGAGGAGAGATCAGAGGAAGAGGCGGAAGGGAAAGAAGTGAATCGCTGTTGTAACTCGGCTAGGAATGTAAACGGCATCCGTCTATTTCATCACACGTCAAGGCCTGACGAGCAAGGAGAGATGTACTACTCACCGCCCAGCAGAGTCGTCCGCCATGACAAGATAGGTGAATCCACCCTCCGAGACATAGTGGAAGAGATACTCCTCCCATACATACGTCAGCTTGCTGTTATTCGGTGGGATCTTCGACAAGATGGTTTGTGTCGCTGTAAGCGCTGTTTACTCGCATGTAGCTTGTGAAACCGCAGGACATACGTACCTTGTGAAAAGTCTCTGGTACCACTTCTGTGTTCCGCCAGGATGGTAGAACCCCGGGCAACCAAGGCATGAATCTTGCGCGATCCTTTAGCATAGCCGTGGCAAACAAGGTACAGTACTTACAAGAGACATATCTCAAAATTTACTTAGCTAGCTAGACGTATCTTGAGATGTATGTGGAGGATGAGGTTGCTGTCTAGCCGGCTACTTGCGACCTAGGTGACGCGTTTGTGACGGTAGAAGTGACATGCTGTCACGCACCCACGCCCACGTGGAGTCGTAGTACGTGCACCATTGTTACAGACTCCCGCCAGCACACTCCCTCCTTTCCTTCCACCTTCCCGTCATGGTTTGTATTATTCCGTCTACATATCTCTCTGTACTGATCTATGACTTCTTTCCGCACAGTCCGACTCAGATTCTGCTCGACCGAATGGTGCTGGCCGGCCCGCAACCCCCAATGGGGTGGTGGCGAAACCTCCTGGCGCCCAGATGAGGTCCGTGTACCCTCCATCAGCTATGATGTATGCCGGGTAACGCTGACGGATCTATTCCTTCTCTTTTTGTTCGTATACCATGCATACGACGATGGGAAACAGACGGAGAGCAGCAGGGAACACTCAGGCAGGGCGGCCGAACTCCACACGCGCAGCCGGTGCGGGCGGGTCTTCAAACACTATGCTCAAGTTGTACACGGACGATTCACCAGGGCTGCGAGTGTACGTTCTCTTCCTTTGTGGAGCTTTCTGTCATCCTCGCTCGGCTCTCGTGCTTGTTCCGTGGAGCTGCTCATGCTGACGAGTTTCCGTTCACAGTGACCCCTTCATCGTCCTCGTGCTCTCCCTCTCCTTCATCGCCTCCATCTTCTTCCTTCACATCTCTGCGAAGGTCATCCGTGCATTCACAAAATGATCCGCTTTCGCCTATCCCCATCTCTCGCGAGGGTGGGTAGTCAGGTGACCGGACGTGGCGGGGGCTACTATGGACATTGGGTGTACCAAAACCTATTATATTACAGGCCAGTGTCGTGTGCTGAGCTATGCATTTACTTATTTCAGGTCTGTCGCTCATTCGTCCCTTGGTTGTGATTTTTTGGTTGGTCGACCGCCTCATGCGCATGATTCTCAATTGTTGCTTCAGCACAAGACTAACTATCATGACCGCGGAACAACGGCTAGCATACAATGTACCGTCGGTAGTGACGGTGAGCAGCGCATAAGTTGAGTATATACAAGACGCATATGTCTTGAATGATACGTAAAGCCGTCCGTGGGGCGAATCGTCGAGAACGGCCAGGCACGGATAAGTTAACAGTCGACTCCCTATGACCAATCCTCTCCTCGCGCTCAGCGCTGCTGTGGCAATAGTGATGCCGCTCTCCCAGATGCCAGTGTCGTGAGATAGAACATTGGATACCAGTCATGATACCCGCTGCGCATGTGCCTCCTGGACGAGGAACGTCCTCGTGAGGCCCGACGCATTCGCAGGTATCCTCATCGCCTTCAGACTGTCCGTCGACGCCGTCCGCATCTGTTGCGGGCGTAGGCGCGTGGCCGAGACTGGGCTACGTGTCGGGGACGGTGGGCGCGTCGCAGAGGTGTACGATGTGGGAGAGGGTGTGCGCGGTGTGCGCGGCGCAGTCGTGCGCGACGCAGAGGGAGAAGTCGGTGAGAAATACGCCTGCGAGAGCGAATGCGATGAAGACGTATGGATACTGGCGGCACGCGCACGCTCAGCAGCTTTGGCGGCCTCGCTGGCCCAGCGCACGGTGTTCGAGCGCGTCGGTGGCGGGGGTGGGATGACGGGCGCGGGGGTGCAGTGTATGCTCGAAGGCGCTCCGGAGCCGGAGATGGACGAGGTCTTAACCGTCGGGTCATGGAGCACCTCTTGCAGCTGCGCGCGGCGCCGCACCTGTCGCTCCTCCTCGGTCATGTCTAGTGAGTCGATGTACCGCGTGAGGTTCAGGCTGTCCTGCCCACTGGGCCCGGCGTCCGCGCGGCGCTCCCAGATGGCCGCATGGAGGTTCGACACGCTCGGGGACGACGAGCAGCTCGCCATGTGTACGTCGATGAGGCTGCGCGGGAGCGACCGCGCTGCGGGGTCCTCGTACTTGAGCCGCGACGAGCCTGCTCGGTGCAAGCCACTCTTGATAGGGATCGGCTTCGCATGGCGACTGGGGACCCGCTCGTCCTCACTGTCGGGAATGTCGTCGCTGAGGGCGCGGAACGTCTCCGACGCTAGTGGCGGGATTGGCAGCGCCGGGGCAACGGGCGAGACGGGCGAGACGTGAAACATGTTCCCTTCCCCGCCGATGTCGATTTTAAGCGTGTTGGTAGGCTCGGGTCGCTCGTCGGCCTTCTCGTGGACGAGCACCATGTCCTCCTGCTGAGGCGATGGCTGGGGGTAGGGACGACTGTCGACATCGTACCGTGGAGGTACGGGCAGTGGGTTCCGGTGATTGCGCTCGCACTCCCTAACTGCGTCAGCGAGTCGCTTGCACTCCTTTAAGCAAACCTCATACTATGGAACCAATGGGACGTGTAAGTCATGCAAGCGTCGATATAGGAACCATTGCGATACGTACTCTCCTATACAAAGGAGTAAGCGAGAATTCACATGCCAAGACAACAGACGACGTACCCATTCCAATTGCGATCTTGTCTTGCAAGTTGTTCTCGAAGATCATCCTCTATATTCTTGTATGCCTGACGTTCGTCAGCACGCAATCGTTCGAGTTCCTGGTACCTGGCTTGTGCCATCTCTTCCTGAACAGAGAGTTCTTCCTTGAGCTCATGACAAGCATCTTGTGCAGCGTGGAGTTTTTCCCTGAGGTCGTCACATTCCTCCTGCGAGGCGATCAGACCCGCTTTACGCTCCACGCACTTCCGCTGCAGTTCCGCGTAACGACGGAGCAAGAAGTAAGCGGCCTCTAGGTCAGGGTACTGAACAGCGATTCAGTGCCTAATCCTCGCTTGGGGAAAGAGGATGCGCGTACCTCTTTCGGTGGCTGACCTTGAAGCCATTCGTTAACGTCCTCGAGGGTGTTGAGAACATCGACAGATGCGGCACCATCGAGGACAATACGTGAGATTCTGCTTTGCAAGTTTCGAGCATGCGCGGAAGGCTCATCCAATTCATAGCCGGATGGCGCCGATGGTGTAGTGGGACGACTGTTACCCTTATCGGTATGCAATCTCCGTACATGGACGGGCTCGAAGTCCCTCCTGCATAGGGGACATATTTGTCGCGTTAAGAGCTGCAGGCACCTATGGACAGCATAATCCCATACTATCAGGCGGTGGCTCAAAGGCATATCAGCGGAGTGGTACGGTACCTCAAGCAGAATGTGTGCCCGCAGTTGATGGCGTGCGGGACTCTTGTGTCGGTGTAAGGCTCAAGGCAGACATCGCAATTCGAGGAGGAGTCGAGGACCAGCATGATGGCCGACGGTAGAGGCCAGCGCGGTGGTAGCAAGCGGCATGCAAGGAGAGGTGGCTGTCCCGAGATAATAAGGTGCGCATGAGACACTCGCCTAGCCTATATCGCGTGCCGGCTAGACCTTCGAGAGCCATTGCACGAAGGAGATGACTTTCAGTAGACACTGTGCACACGAGGCATCGGAGATCGGGACTCTATCTCTTCGGAGGGCCCGCTGCAAGCAGGACATCCAGTTCCCGGCTTGATAGTCGACCAGGCGCCTTCGAAACGCCCTGGATGGAATGATGGGACCGAATGGCGTTACTGCTCGGACCTCTAGAAGACATGACCAGCACAAGAAGCACAGCAGCGGACCATATCATGTTCGCAGGCGCCCGGCTCAGCTGCCTTCCGGACAAACGCTCAGCTGAAATTACAAGTACGATTTAGCACCTCATGCGCCTTAAAGGGCTGTACATTGTCGAGGAATGCCGGAGAATGAGGACAGATCGAGTATAGGACGGGGAAATAGCTGATCGGCAGCCGGAACGGCTATCCAGAGCCTCGTGTTTGCAGCATGTCTGCGGACAGGTCCTGAGATGACGAAGGGCGGTTCTCCTCACGAGCATAAGCACACTCACAATCACGAGTGATAATGCAGTAATTACGTAGTCGTCCATGTATCTGGACGTCGTCACAAGCGTATTCGGCTGGCATCATTCAACTTGCATGTCTGGAACGGAATGAAACATACGGACTAAAGAGCTCCAGTCACCATTGGGCAAGGGGGAACGTTTGCGAGGGACAGCTCACGCGTTCATCGTGGGCGTCGGTATCATTATACTTTGCCGCTCTGTTGAAAGGAAACAGGGGTGAACGCCCTTTGAGCTATTGGCCCGCCGAACCTCCGGACGCGGGCTGTTTCTGGCTCAGTAGTGGGGACCTGCAATATGAGGGCGGCGGACGCATTGTCAGATACGGTTTATTAAGAGAGATCGGACGGAAGCTCACCAGATCGACGGAGACTCTGGCAAGCTGAGTTTCCCGAAATTTTCTACGTAGCAAATTAGGGCCAACACGAGGCTGCTCCATCGACGAATGCTACGCACAAGTTCTCCACGAATCTCCCTTCCGGACTGTACGATGATATACTATAGCAGGGAGCTGAGGAGTTTGCCCCTTAGCCGGAAGATATCAACCGGCAGTACAATGAGCACATTGCCTCTAGGGCCAATGAGGAATTGCACGAGCGCAAGGGTCGCTGGAGTCGAACGGCGTCCACGTTCATTCATATCGTGCGAGCACCTTGTGGCATGCGTCTTCTGCCGCGGACAATCGAGGTCATACCCGAGGTACGGTGCCGTCTTCACTGGTACCAGTCACCACCAGTGAGACGCGATACGTTCCCACAGTCCAAGCAATCAGTGCGCCGATGCCCGGATAACGAGCATTGGTGTCGGGGATACTGAACTACGGTACGGTGGTCGGTCTTCTGGAGCGCCTCCCAGTATCTTTGTCTACATCACGAATGGAGTGAGGCTCCTGTCAACTAAAATCGGTATTACACGCGCCTGGCTCCAGTTTGATCCCCACTCGCGAATCCTGGCTGCTAGTCAATGGCTTGCGTTGCAGCAACCGAACGTGCAGCTGCGGAACTCACCGTGTTGGTGCTGTTGCATAGTGGCTTGGACAGACCAATTCCAGAAGGACGATCTCCGTGGGGCCCAGAAACAACTGTATTGACATGCTTCGTCCTCTGATAGGAAAATTGACGATGTCTTCTCATCAAACAAAATGAACTATGTCGCGGGGCAGAGACAACGCATCACTTCATTACCGTTTTCGCGAATCCCAAGATGTACAGTACATACGTTCCTTGGAATTACGCTGAATCGGAAGGACAGGCAAATCAACGCCACGCTCAAGCTACTTCGTGTGCCCATTGATACATTTCTACCTGTGTCCCAATGGCGATGCAGATTTGTTGACAAGCGGAAACAGTTGGATGCACATTGAAAGGGCGATGCTCACCCCAAAATGCCGCCGCTTCGAGTTTGCCCGTAGAAATGCATGTGCAGAATAATATCAGCGCTTCGCATGGGATGCCATGATTCGCCTGAGAGCATGTTGGACACTTGGAAGCAGATTAGAGCTAGCCCCTGCGGCGAACAAGTTGCTAAGGATGCTATTCGTAGAGTTCGCTGCCGTATGCATGGCCATATGGCTGTGGTGTGAGAGGACGACATCTTGAACCCCGGTTGCTCTAGCAGTTGCTCACGTAAGCGCCCACAACTTCCTAATCAGCGTGCGCGTGAGTGCCCGAGCCGCCCGAGTACCTTGAAGCTGTCCGAGTCTACGAGAGCAAAAGGGCCTCGAGCATGGGTGAAACCAGCTGAAGTGGTCTAGAGCTACAGGCATTAATTGCACAAGTGTGGATGGGTTGACGTATCTGACTACCACAGCGATGCCACGGGGACTCACTGGTACTGGCAAATTGGAGCTCGCTGTCGAACAGCTGAATGTCGGGGAAATATCATGATTCAATGTGAGTAAAATAGAGCCCTCCGACTCGAAGCTTGAAGCTTGAAGCTAGACATATTCTATTTTAGTAATGATGTATTTTTTGTTCTTAGGATACAAAGCTGGCCACTCTGTCTGAATTCGTAGCGACTGCTTTATTGTTTGACAAGAGTTGCCTTATCTGGGATTTAGGGCCGGGACGCCACCTGTTAACGCGTGGGCACGTACTCCAGAGACTCATTCGTTCTTGACCTCCACCCGCGCTCAAGATCTACTGTAACACAGTCACGTCGTGTCTGCCGAGAGGCAGACCATCCTTATATAGGGGAAGGAGACAAACGGGCTACGTATATGTTGATTGTCCACCCAAGTTCGACGTGCGACATCTGCCTGGACAGTTACAACTGGACGACTCCGACAAATGCGCCTCACGCGATAGCCTGTGGCCACGTCTTCTGTCTACGGTATGTAAGGTTGCTTCAACACGCCAAAATAAAGCTGAACGTATATCGCAGGTGTCTCCGATTGCTGCATCCGAGCACATGTCCTCTCTGCCGCAAAGCCTTCCAGCCAGATCGTATCAAGAAGCTGCATGTTGACCGTCTGACGGCAGGGAACGATGACGACGATCGAACACAGGCCGAAGAGTCTGAGTTGATCCAGCATGTGGCTCTCTTCTTCGGAGAGAATACTCCGGATGAGGATGTCAATACCGTATTGGGCGAAGCCCACGATTGGCTTGCTCTTCGAGGAGACAACCTAAGCTCTGTGAGTCTCTTTCTCTTTCTACGTGGGGTGTGGCGCTCCGTGAGTGTTTTTGAGTGCTACGGTTTCTCTATGTCAGTCCGCCATGGTTGCACAGTGTGACACAGTGATTGTACGACCTTGGATATTTCTACTCTGTTCGAGGCTCATAGCGAATGAGGGGCATGTCGTGCCTCAACATTCACAATTCTCTATCATTGTGCCGGTTAGCCCGCATATCTCAATTGTGACAGTCAACTGTTAGTATGACCGGACTGCGGAGCGCCCACCTTCCCTACTCCATAGTCGTTTATCGATATTCATGCAAGCATCCGACATGACATCACCCTTATGGTCATCTAGCATCGAGCATTGCGCTCCGCTGTCGCCGCGCTTCATAGATACAAGACTCTTCAGCAAGAGAGCCGTGTGGACAAGCAGACTATACGGGATCTCATGGAAGAATACGATAGGAAAATACGTATTAAAGAACAAGATATCAAGACATCCCGTGCCATTGAAGAGAAATTGTTGGAGGAAATCCATACAATAGATGACAAGTGGCGGAGGTGAGTGGTCCGGCGCTTGGGGAGAGTGCGGTCAACTGACGTCTTCGTGTAGCAAGGTACGCCAATCCGTTTACTTGACTCTGAAAAGTATGCTGAACCAGTCGCAGCTGGAGCGGCTTGAAGCTGAACTTACTTCTCTGCGGTCTGGCCAGACGAAAACACCGCCTCCGTTTTCGGAATTGCCGGGTTTTTCGCCTGCAGAGAGCGCACAAAGTCCGAACATCGCTTCCCATGGAAAAGATCCCGACATATCATTCAACATCCCTACTGAACTTCCTGGTCCATCAGATATGTCGAGATCGCAAAGTCAATCGCATACTCATTTCCGCCCACCAGACATGTCACGAGCCCACAGCATATCAAACCCCCTCCCCGTCCCTCCAGACATGTCGAGGATGCAAAACATATCCAATCCGCTCCCTGAGCCTCCTAGGCCCGTCTCTCCTGAACGCCTTGCCTCCTTGGGGCGCTCACCTGCTATGAGCAATTTCAACATTCCCAGGTCATCGTCCATGTCTGGGAGTAGGATCAGTGTTGCTCAAACCGTTTCCGATTCGCAACCATCGTCTACTGGCTGGCCTCAATTCCAAGACCCACGCGCGTTGCGACGAGATCGAAGTCTGCGTACCGGCGTGCTTATACCTGGAGCCCAACAGAAGGTTGTCCCAGCACGGCCTATTGAGCCAGAAGGTCCTAGGATTACGCCGGGACGGACTTGGAACCCGCTCGATACGCCCGCTCCTCGCGTCCCGGCGCCAGAGGCAAACCTAGCGGATGACGGTATCCCACTGCGACGCGAGCACGACGAACATGGCCAGACTGTATACTATCAGTATGGCTGGGTGCCCGGTACTGGGTACGCTTGGTTCCAGGTGCCACATTCCTCCGCATCACAGGCATCCGTCACACCCGCACAATCGAATGGTACTACTGGGTCCTCGCGAAACGTCGCAGCGACGTCTTCTATTCCAGGGTCCAGCGCTAGGGGTCGCTCAATCTACGAACAACCCATCGTAGAAGACAACTCCAGCTCAGAAGCGGGACCCTCAAGTCCTCACGCAAATCGCGATCGCACACCATCTAGGCGATCCGCACACAGACAGTCGTCCCCTCGCAGAGCTGTCGAATCGGAGCAATCGCAGCCCTCTTCTGCCCAACGTTCCCACTCTAGCACCCTCTCCAATGCGAGCCTCCGTGGCATGACGCTGCTGAACGTGCCCCCACACCCCTCAGGCACCGTTTCAAGTGCTGCAGATCGTCAAGATATCATGAATATTCTAGGCGTGAGCACGCCACAAGTGAACCACACGCAGCCCTCCCCTGCGACGACGTGGGGGACTGTCCACTCGTCGCAGGTGCCATCGCGTGCGTCCATCAACCCATCTCACAACCCAAGCGTCAGCGACCTCGGACTGCTAGGATTACCAGAGCCAACGACGCTTGTCGGGTCGTCTGACGATGACTCCTTGTCAGATAGCTCCGTGGGAGACGGCTCTGACTCCATCGATCACGGCCAGTACATGACCCCCAGGAGTGGACCCTTATCATACGGTCGCTCGGTAGCTTCGCCGGAACATACCCAGCCAACCCATGCCGCACAAGGCATGGGCGTATTGCTCGATTCGGAACCAAGACATACCGTGCGTCAGACGATTCGAGGGCCGCAGGAATTGCAGGTGGTGACCGAGTCGCTCATGAGACTCGTTGACCAAGACGGCCAAGACTCGCGAGCTGACTACGGCACCGAGAGGCTCGCATCCACGCCTAATCCCCGAGACCCGTCCGAGGCGATCCTGGGTGCAAGGACGGGTGTGCCGCTGTATAGCTCACGTCCGCAGTCTATACGGCCTGACATTGCGCGCGGCTCGTCACGGTCCCGTGTCAGCTCGGTGCACCATCTCGATCGAGAGTACATGAGCGACTCTGAGCATGTGCACCACCGTACCTCTCATGATCACCACCATTCCCATTCTCGCCACAGAACCAGCCGACGACAATCGTCACTATCCGGTGAAGTTGTTGTCCCCCCTCCCCCAGTAGCTGCTCCGAGCACCTACCACCGCCAACCTTCCGCCCCATCTCGCGTCCCGGAGCGCGAGCCCAGGACTGCTCGTTTCGAGTCACCCGTGCACATGAGTACATCCCGCGAGCACCGGAGCCACCAGTCGGCCCCGGCTTCTGCGGTAGAGGCGAACGTCTCCCTGTCGTCCTTATCCTCGCTCAATCAACACCAGGGAGGATTACTACTGTCCTTTACACCCGTTGCCGGGGGCAGCTCATCCGCTGTCAGTGTCACAGGGCAGGACACTGCTATACGCGCACCTGCGCCTCGACCGATTAGCAGTCGGTCGAGTAGCCTGCTTGGCGGGCTCTGGAATGCCAGGAGCGGAAGGTAAAGCCCATACAGCTCCGTATCCTTCCCATCTCGTTGTATCTTTCGCTTTGCTTTGCATCTACGAATCCGCTCTCCCTTGTCCTGTTGTCTCCCACGTACGGATCCGGAAGGAAGGGGACGACCTTGAGTATCGTTATGATTATGACTCCGCTCGCGCGACTGTAGCCCTACGTATCGTTTGCCCCATCTAGTTATGACCGTAACCGTTTCTTGTTCATCAATCATCATACTCCGTTAGTGACCCATGATCATGACCATAGACCGCGCACATGCATAAGAACCCGTTGATCAATGTAATGCATACCAAACGGAGGGAACGGAAGGATCATGACGAACAAAGAACTCAGAAGCAGGCCCCGAGCTGCCTCAGCCGATGTAGAAGGGCTGGGGTACTGGAGGAGTCCTGCCACTGGCCTTCCACAGCGTGCATCTCTAGATCAGCGAGGTACTCAGAGAGGGCATATGACGCCTCTGTTCGTACTTCGAGCAGTGGGCGGATGAACTTCCATGACGGAGGCATCCGAGCCGGGAACACCTTCGTGGCATGCTTTGGAGCGTCATCGGGGGAGGGTCGACGCTTGATGAATGGGTTTAGAGGTGGCTCTGGGGGTGTCCCATATAGCCCCAGCTGCTCGGCGGAAAGGCCCGAGGAAGGGGTCGAGCAGGTACCACGAGAAACTTTGAGCGCAGTGACGAGGCATTGAGCTCTGGTGTGACCGCTGAGGTCAGCTGCTACCCAGTCGAGCAAAGCACCTGAGGACTTACTGCTTCATGTTCGCTGTATGTGACGGCATTGTCATTGAGTCTGTGTCTCTTTGTGGGCGATAACAATTCGCACGTACCGCCAACTAGAATGTTATGCCACCTCGACAATACCTTAGCCGTCATATAAACGGATCCGATGAGCACCACACAATCCCTCAAGCCACCCCCATTCTTTGCAAGCCATACCCCGGCATGCTCAACTAGCTTCAACGCTACCTGAAGTCCACCGTCCGAGCGAGCAACTGCCTTGCTCAGAGTCGCCAAGATTGGCAAGCGCCCAACCACTCGGGCGAGCAGGCTCCCCAGAATCCCATAGACTGCCCCAGCTCCGAGCATGCCGAAAATTGCTTTGTACTGAGCGTGCGTCTCCTCCTCGCGCTGGCTCGCCAGCCCGCGCTTCGCAGCCGCGGCAAGGGCATACGCAGGAATGTGTAATAACAGCGGCGGGAGGAAGAGGAGGAACCGAGGATGGAGAACAGTCAGGAGGAGCTGGCGGAACACAAGTGAGACAGCGGTGCGACGCCGGGGAAGAGAGGCTTGGCGCAAGTTTGGAAGGAGGGCAGTGAGGTGCGCATGTGAGATGTTGCTATAGTGAAGGAGGGAATGATATGTTAGGAGGGACTTGCGCGCTCGAGGAAGGGACGCCGGAGGGTTTGGCATTGAAAAGAGGTCGACTAGGCTGCAGTGAGAACCAGTGACATCAGCAACGGGCCCCCCACGAGTACTAGACTGGATGAAGCATACGCCTGGGAGACCTCCGGGAACTGTTGCATAGGGATGTTGTGCTCGTCGGACCACAGCATATCTCTCGCCACCTTTGCGACATAGAGACCATTCCTGCAACGACAAGCTCAACGGCAAGCCTCCCGGGTAAAGTGGAGCACTTGCCAGTCCGGTGCATTGATTGTAAGCCCAACCATCCGCCATTCTATCTCTTCGGTGAGCTTCTTGACCGCAACCCGGAGCTCCTCATCCGTTCCAAATGGCGCGTTGTGCTCGCGTGCAAATGACGCGACGTCTATGGGAGCACCCCATCTACCGGAAGCGTCAGTACTTTTCCAAACGCTCTGCATCTCATAACTGACCTGACAGCCATCTGCATACAATTCTGATCAGCTATTCGCCAGCATTTGGAACTTCCTACGCACCCGGCTCTGGTACCTCGCCTTCGCTGTGTGCACGATCCCCACCGGGACTACAGCCAAGCGCCCCTCCTCTCCCCCTTGCCCTTTCCAACGTAGATACTCTAAAGCTGCCCACGCCGCACCCTCCTTGACCTGTACGATCCTAGGCTCTGTGTAGCTGGTGCCCTCGGGAAAGACGCCGACCGCGCCGCCGTCGCCGCCGTCCAGTGCCCGGAACGTCTCCTGGAAAAGAGCCTGCCGCGCATCGCTACCGCCACCGTTCGCCGATGAAGTGGACCGCCAGTCGGTGCTAGCTGCGCCATTTGGGTGGCGCCGAACGGGGATGCTCCCCGAGCTCACGAGGATCGCGCGTGTGAGCGGGTTCTTGAAGAGTGAGGACTTCGCCCAGAAGCAGAGCGGCCGACGATGCGGAATTGTAACAGCTGTTCACCGGCATTCCGTCCAGAGGTTGTCAAGAACACCTCGCCGGGTCAGCGTAGAACGCGGGGAGAATGTGATCCAGAGACGCACCAAGAGTTGCTATATCAAGTATCTCATTATGATGGCACGAGACACTGGTGCAAGCCGCATGGAAAAGCAATGTTCAGCCAAATTAACGGTCAGAAAGCTGTGTTTAGACATACACGATTAGTGGCCCGTCGGCCGGTACGTTATAAGTGCCCTCGACATGCACTTCAGAATAAAAGTCGAGGGCACGGTCGGAGAGCGCCCGCAATATGCGGTACACGAGCTTCAGTTCCATATCCAAGAGATTCGAGAGGAATGCGGTAAGCCCAAGAACACAGATGATTGAGGACCACCACCTCGCACGACTGACGACCGCAACAACGGTGGTTCCCAACGAAACCGCCTGTCTACAACTAGTTGAGACTCGGACCAGCATCACGCGTGACACGACACTTGATCAGGCATCTTGTTCACCACTTTGTGTAACTCGCTCACACGACTTGTCGTAGCAGTTTTCAAAATGCAACGGCGGACAGTCATATCATATGGCACGACACAGGCATGTAGACAGAACGGAGATGCATCGACCACGGGGCAGGCGAACCTGATGCGTGTCGAGCGGCGACCATTGATCATTGACAGTAAGCAATGTACATGACGAACGACCGGAAGACTTTTGCGATCGGTGCGATCAGAGACGTCGACCACGGCGACCACCCTGTCAGACGGAAACGCCCCGATCAGCATCAGCTCAGACCTAGGGACAAGTGTACAACACACCTTGCGTCTGGTCGAGTCAGTGGGGATGGGAGTGACGTCCTCAATGCGGCCGATACCCATACCCGCACGGGCGAGTGCACGGAGGGCGCTCTGCGCACCGGGGCCAGGGGTCTTGGTGCCCGTACCGCCGGTCGCACGGAGCTTGACGTGCAGAGCGGTGATGCCGACCTCCTTACAGCGAGTAGCGACATCCTGAGCAGCCAACATGGCAGCGTAGGGAGACGATTCATCACGGTCGGCCTTGACTTTCATGCCACCTACAAGATACTCCATCAGGACAAGGGGGTGTGCAGACCCGAAGCAAACGCACCAGTGACACGCGAGATGGTCTCCTTGCCAGAGAGATCGGTGACATGGACGAAGGTGTCGTTGAACGAAGCGTAGATATGCGCGACACCGAACACGAGCTCGCCCTCAGCGACCTGGGGGCCGAGAGACACTTGGTTCTCTTCCTTGGGCGCCTTCGTCTTCTTGGGGGGCTACAGACCGCATCCACTCGTCAGTCATGCCATCCATCGCCAACGACGACACTCGCGGGCGCATTTGCGCAACGACAGCGAGAATGCTTGTCTTGGAAGGGATACGCACCATCTTGATACGGCGCGGGACTGTCTTGAGGGATGTGGAGGACGAGACGGACGGCGATCAACGAAACGCAGTTGCAGGCACTTTCGAGAGAGTGACCTGCGTGACAGTTTGTGACACGTCGCGCACCGTGACAAGCGCTAATAAGGCGGTCGCGTCGTTCTGTGTTCTCCCAGCAGCTCCCAGGCGTCCAGCCTCTGTGCCTCTTCTCTCAATGAGCAGTATCGCTCCCTCGGGAAATGTACATCCCAATACTCTGTGTTCAAGCCTTGCGATAATAGTATATGTCGGTTGCCGTTATTTCGTCAAATTGTGCCGTCGACTTATATTCGGACCTCCCGACTGGTGCTCAACGTCAAAGTGCCGAGCGACGGCAGTATCGCAAATTCAAATGATGTTGAACCTCAGACCACCAAGGGTACATTCTCTTCTGATCGTGTACTGCTAATCCCTACTTGGCGGTCTAGTAGTCTCCGTTGTTGACCAAAAAGAGATACTCTCGTTTTGGGCGGTCTAGTATCTTGTTTCGAATGGTCCTGCTTTGGGAATTCCCTTGAGACTTGAGTTATCTCTGGCAGTCTTCGACATCCAACCACTGGTCATGTTTATACTATACTTGCCTTCTTTCAACCATGCAATCCACATTGCCTCCTCATGCATCAGCTACTTGGACCACCGTAGCCGCCCACTGACCCGTCCACCGCACTAGTGCATTGCTTTACACGCACCGGTGACATGCCCGTTGACAATGCTAGCACGCTTCGTTGTCCTACTCATCACATCCTCGACGTGTGCAGGTCCAGCCCACACGGATAGAGCACCTTCGTTACCCGGACGGACGGATATAGTCCGTCTTGAACTGCAGCCCCGCGATAAGCGATGTTATCCAGGATCGGGTCATCTGATTGACAAACGGGGGCTTTCCTGCAGGCTGCAGCGGCTCTCGGATCCATATAAGGCCCCTCCTGGTCGACAAGGACACCAGCTGCATTCTCCCCGCCACCACCAACTGTTCGCACTCGACCGCCCTTTCAGACTTCCCGCCTACACCAATGGCCCCGAACCCGCAGTGCTCCGCCCTTGCCGCCGCGAAGGACAAGAAGGGTTCGTTCTCCGTTCCTGCGCCTACAGCCCATGGATTCTGACATTGTGTCGACGTTATATCCAGGCTTGTCTTACTCCCAGATCGCCCAGCAGATCGGTATTTCTGAGCAGCGCGTCATCGACAGTGCGTTTCCCCCGCGATCTACCGTGTTCCTAAGCTGACGCACCGGATGCGGTGCCGTCGATCAGTCTGCACGGGAGCCGTGGTCCCCACCACCGGCGAGTTCAACTCTCTGGCGAGCGCGCTCGACATCAAGTCCGCGGTGAGTACCCAGCTTCGTTCCTACCTCGACTGCTTCTCTCCCCCTTTTCCCCATTGCTCCAATTCACTGGGTTCTGACGGTGGATCGTTCGTATAGCCCCCGTCCGACTCTGCGCACACCAGGGTCTGAGCGGACTGCTTGCGGTGATCCATCGCGATTGCACGGACCTTGTACAATATCGGTGTACCCGGGTCTGCCTGTACTTGTATCATCACGTACTGCATTGCATCAATAACACATTGTATCACGGTACTTATCGGATAGTGTCGGATCATGGATGGTTAAGGTAGAAGAACTCCATACTTCGCGCTGTTTGAGCAGATAGTGCCGAGAGATATGCAAGTACTACTAAAGTCGTGTTTACTTCAAGGAACGCGCGCCATCTCTGCGGACTTGAACCTAGGCCGCTCAAGTAGCTTATTTTACTCCCATCAATCCACGTTGAGGATTCGAGATGCAACTCGCAAGTCGCGCTCAGCCAATGTGATATCAAGCACTATTATTTGGCCGTCATTGTACAATGAATCACGTTCTTCGAAAAGCCTCCTCCGTCACACCAACTTGAAGCGTACATCGCGTCCGTAGCCTATTCGTACATGACACCCGCGCATTCCGGATCCTACACCTCCTGGGGTAGTCCCCATGTCAAGGCACACCGCTCACCAGCGGAAGCCGCCGCCGAACGAGGAGTCCTGGACCGTCGTCTGGTCGGTCGTCTGGACGTTCTGCGTGTCGAATGTCGCGCCGCACGGGCCGGTCTCATACGTGTCGTTCACGTCTGTCGTCTGCGTGTTCGTGTACGAATCGTCCTGAACCTCGCCGCCGAAGCCTCCGTCCACCACCGTGTCTGCGTGTGCGGTCAGTCTCGCGAGTTTCCAACCGGCCAAAGGGAGGGTGGGCATACCAGAGGTGTAGGAGTCACTCTGGTAGTTGTTGTTGTCGTAGTGGGACATATTGCGTGTAAATGAGGATGTCGATGGGATAGCAAGACTGCTTGTAGGGTTGCGATGAGAGATGTAGCTTCGTGTCGCTGCTGTCGACCTCAGAGCGAGCGCGCCGTTATATACACCGTTGAGCGCGTGCGATCGTCGACACCTGGAATAGCATACAGCCATACGCGCGCAGGGCGATGCGCGCATCCGTGCGCAGAGCCCTTCGTGAAGCTGTTCAGCGGCAACCTACAGTTCAATGTGTCATCATTCGCAGCGCAATGCTGCAGACCAGCGCCGCCGGATCCGTCCGTGTGGTGCATGCGATGCGGGCATCGAAGGCTTCGCAGGGAGCTGGACAGGAATAGCTGTCGAAGTCGAACAGACATACTGCGCGTACTATGAATACGCCTAGCATGCCCAAGATAGCCCGACGTAGATCGTAGTTCGAGACCGTATGACGTGAGCGAGGGCGGCTTGCAAGGCGGCTACGTCCATTGTTAGGACAAGATGTTCTAGCCTGATGGATGCCGACACTCGAATGGCATACGCACACACTTGCCCTGGGCAGAGTCTGGCACAGAATGGAATATTGCAATCTGGTCAGAGGTCCCGCTCATGGAAGCGACGTCATGCTCGTCGCCCGTGCCCGTCACTCCATCTCCTTCATCGTCCGATTCCAGACCACGTTCATCATCGACGTACCCTTCCGTCTCGTCCTCACTTTCCGTGTCTATGTCCAGACGACTTCCCGCAAATGAAGGAGGACACGACTTGGCGTTATTTTCAGCTTCCCACTGCTCAACGAGTCTTTATCGACCAGATAGCGTGCTATGCAGTTCTCGCACTCGACTCACCAAAGCATCTCCAGCTCTCGCAGGCGGACAGATCCGCTATCGTCTAGAACGTACGCAACACTCAGACACACCGTGTATGCATGACAAGGGAGCCGGGATGCAGTTATATAGTCTCTGTTAGAGAAGATGAGTGACGAAGTTCCATGGATCGAGACTCGGAGCATGCGCGCAGACGAAGTTGAACCGAAAGTGGCCAGTCCAATCCGAAGTTGGCGCGCGCGAGGATATTGAAGGCGGGGTCTCACGCACGTGCAGTATGTACATCGGACGCGTCGCAGAAGTTGCGCCACGCCACGGCCCGTCAACGATAGGCTCAATGCACAACGAGTAACTTACAGCGAATGAGAACAGTTCGAGGGCGGGGTGGAGAGCATGGCACGATGCTGAGGTAGGCATAGGGTGCATGGGGTATGGGGCGACGGACAGAATACAGAACGGTGTAGGATACAGAGTGGTGTCACAAACAGCACAGTGACATTGTCCACGTCGAAGTCTCTCGATCGCGCAAGTAGTCCGCGAGCTCTTGTACTTGCAGTAGACCGAAGGATTACATCTTAACCCATCCACGAACTGCTATGGTCGACTCTCAAGTACAGCCGTATGTAGCCATCCCACTGGTTTATCAACTCCATTATCCGCTGTACTACAGTGATCCCATGTGCATCTGGAGTACTACTGTATGACTCGGAATACGTCTAGCACGCCCGAAGCAGCCTGTTATGAATTAAATAGCTATTATAATCCATATATGAATGCTGTCACTAGCGTAGTTTTCTGACAGGTAGAAACCAGCCACACAGGGCGGCTCCGACACGAAGTCCAGTTGCATCCTATGCTCCAACATTTCCGGCCTCCCCCACGACATGTTCTTCAACATCCACTCCTACAATGTCCTCATCATCCAATTGCGTATCATAATCAGTAGTGCTTCCATTGCTACTGGGAGATGCCACCGCTCTCTCCTTCCTAGGTGTAAACGTCCAGACCACTTCTCGCAGGGAAGGCGGATGTGGCTCATCCTTGTTCTTGACCTCCCATTCTGAGACGAAACCTTCGTCCGTGAGGAGGCGCAGAGTGCAGTCTCCGCACTCGCCCCTCCATGGTGTCTTCAGCTCCTGAAGGCTGATGGATGATCCTCCACCTAGGATGTAGGCAGCGCTCAGGTGTACTGCGTGTAGACGTGACAGCACACTCAGAAAGCGGTTGTATAGTTTCTGTACTTGAGTATGAGCGGCAGTCATCACCGAAGGCAGATCGAGGCATATGCAAGGACGTACCGGGAGTCCGTCTCCGTTGGTATATACAACAGACGGTGGCGGAGCTTCACTCAGAAACAGTACATCACATGTGTTGCAGAGGCTGCACCACACCGTCTCCTGGCGCAATTCAAGCACTTGGAGATTGGGAAATGTGTCTGCTATCGGCATGATGGCGTTGCCTGGGCTTGGCCAAATATGGTACCACAGCTCGAGTTCAACAATCCTATGGGGCAATCCTCCAACCAGCTTGAAGGTGCCAGGTACGAAGTAGCCATTCATCGCATCGTATCGCAACCTGCGTATGCGATTGAGCGCAGCGAGACCCGCCCGCCGATCAAGGATGCTACCATTGTCCTCGAAAGCATCCGCGGGTAGCTCATGCCGGGGCGAGTTCTGTATCCGAGCTGCGAGGGGATTGATCCAATGCACTGCCCTATGCCAAAACTAAGTTTCACAAGAGACAGCTAGGGGTACAAGGTACCTTGCCCACGATGCTACCTCAGGTATGGGCGGCGACTCCACCAGGTGGACGTGGTCACGCACTATGATGGTCTGAAACCACGCTTCCAGAACCAATCTGCGGAAGGCCTTGGATACCACAGTAAGTGGCTGTACCGCGTGCCAGTCCGGTTTTGAAGACCTGCTATCCTTGGGGACCAAGCTGATGGGAGTGCTCGGCCCGGGAATGCAGCTGTGGAAGTACCAGAAGACGATCTCATCGAGTAGCTCGAATGGCAGCATTGAGGGTGCACCGACGATCCCCTTATGCGGGAGCAGCTCCATATGCGGCTGGAGTAAACCGCCGTGAAGCGACGGTTGTCCCTGTCTAGCAAAATACGGAAGAAGCTGAAGAGTCGAACAACGCAGTTATGAGGCTAAGTCTTTGTGCGGAGGGATTGCTGAAGTCGCGAATTACTGTGCATTCTAGTCAGTTATCAGGTCACAGTATGTTAGAAGGGAATTCTAGTGACATCAGTAATCTCTAGTGACGGGTTATTGAAGTTTGCTATGCGTGGGAACACAGGTCGAGTTATGTGGCGTAGCCACTGCCAAAGCCCGCGAGAACGATGTCTGTCGGTGACAAGAACTTCTGCAATCACATAGTATATCGTCATCTTAATCTTGGAGCGAGCAAGTCTTCCACTCAGCTTCGTCGACCGTATTGGCTATGCTACTGGTGGACTCGTATATCTGCAACTCTCGGCACTATTGCAGTTCCGGCTAGTTGCAGGTGGGACATGAGTGTTCTCGGACGTGCCAATGCTTGGCATGCCCGTAGACGGTAGCTGCTAGCGGTAGACCGAAGGTGTGCATCTAGCCCATCCACAAACTGCTATGATTGACATTCAAGTACAGCCTAAATGTGGTCGTCCTAGAGTGCTCAATCAATGTGGCAGTGCGTTCGCCACCTTCGATTTGCTGACAGCGAGATGAACATGGTGTACCTGAGTGGCTTCCCAGTCCGCCATATATATGGATGCCTAATGCTGTCCCCGCAATACTTGGGGCGGAGTCCAGTTCTGAGCGGTCATCGCTCCTGCGAGCCGTCGAGAGTACATAATAGTATAATCTAGAAGAAGCTCTTCATCCCCACCTCTCCTCACACACCTCAGCAGTGAACAAATGGAGCCTATCACACAGAGCTCGCTGGGGGCTACCGTGGGCGCATCATTTGTAGGTCAGTGGATGCATTCTCTCACAAACTTTGGTGGTGAGCGTCTCATGAGAACTGACTGACGCGAATGCTACCTAGGAAATATCCTTGCGTCGATGTGCGTGGTCCCTGTAGAGTGGGTCGAGCATCAGGGCTAATAGTCTCCAGTTTATATGGAGTGACATCCATACAAACAGTCACTTACATCTGGTCTTATCCCGATGACAAGACCTGGCTGAAGACTGCCGTATGTGCTTTCTATTAGCCCCCGCGTAGGTACTAACCAAGTACCTCCTAGGTATTGCTGTTATGGTCTGGTTTTTTCTACCGCGCAAGCTGAAATCCCTTACACCAATTCGCAGGGTCCTCGACACAGTGCATCTTGCCTTCATCGGGCATGCAGTATATACGTATGTCATCACTGATTTTGGTGACATTCAAGCTATCCAGCAACCTCTATGGTACGTTGATTGTGTGCCGTGCCCTGTCGTTCGCGGAACATTTCTTAAAAATCAATCGTATTAGGAGCATCACGGTTAGTTTCGAACTACTTAACCAGTATAAGACCTGACAGAGCGGAAACAGGCACATGTTTTGCTCTCTGTCAGTCATGCGTCGCTTGCCTCACGTGGAATCGTTCTAATCTTATATCTAGAACCTCAGCGATCTCATAGTCAGAGCGTATGTATGTCGTGGCCGTGTCAAGGGGAGCGTCCTGATTTCAGCCCTGCAGCATATTCTCGTACCGTATTTGGATATGTAAGCATAAAATCACTCATTTAGCTGCAAGCCAGTTCTCATCCTAGTAGTAGCATCGAGCGAATGGATATGCCGCTATGCCATGACAGCTACCATAGTGAGCTGAGTCGCAGTGATACGGGTGAGTGTGCACTCATAACGTGCGATGTTGCAGGGAATCACTTCACTTGTGGTCTTTGGTGAGTGAGCAAAGTTTTCTGTCGTATGTGAGGCCTACTAAACACATTGTCTAGTTAGCGGGTGTGGTATGTCGTACTGAGAGCTCCCTCTGCGTACGCTGACGCCAACATCTTGTCAGCATTCTCGGCTTGGGGGTAGGCTTTCAGCTGGCTGTCTAGTCGGATTGCACTCAGTACAACAACAGATTTAGGGACACAACTTACGTGCTCCAGGAGAAAAAGCTCGCCGTATGTAGGCGTCTACTGCGAGTAATACTGAGGTCATGACTCGTCTGCAGGTTTTCCTGCACACGAACCTCGCATCGAGTGTGGTCGTTGATGTCCTCATCGCCATGTTTCTTTGCTGGAACCTGCAGCATTGCCGCGCACTGGTAGGATCGACAAGGTGCGTTTATGTTCGCCTCGATTGACCTTCATATCGATGGTCTAAGATTTACTCAGGACGAATTGTGTCATAAACTCCTTAATGGTGTACAGTGCCGTCATTGGTTTTGTGACGAGGTGAGCGTGTTTCGTATGCTCTCAACGTTCATCGTGTTGATACAGTCTCAGTTTCTGTGCGCTGCTTTGTCTTATGCTGGTAAGCGCCTGCAGTCTAGATTGTCCACTGACTGAGCCTCGGAGTAGTATGCGTTGCTGCCTCCCGCCGAGAAATTCGCATTCGTCGCGATTTATTTCATCCTCCCTAAGTGTGCGTAACACGGTTACCCAGTATACCATACGTCGCGAAGTTGATGACGACTACTCGACGTCTTGCTGCAGTGTTACTAAACTCACTGCTCGCAACGCTGAATGGCCGGAAACCTATGGATTCAGTGGTGAATATAGGCGAGTTCATCGTAACAACTGACGGCCAGAAAAAAGGGTGTGCCGTGAGCAGACTGCCCAAGCCAGTGGTATTCGGCTCATGTTCCCGGCGCCGTCGGGTGAGCCTTCATAGCTTTACTGACGTGAGCTGAACTAGACTTTCCATCCGTGTGTAGCCGGCGTACTGTCTCCCCAAGCCAGTGAACATACAAATTGATGTAGAGCGATGCGTCCAATCAGATACCCCGGACCAATCAGATGATACCGTGCGTATCTTGCAGCAGAGAAATACCGCCGCTAATTGTTTCCCCAGAAATACACAGGCGATCAGAATAGTATCTGAAAGAAATGGAGATGTGCTGCCAAAGATGTCGAGATATGAACCTATGCTTAGTCCTATTGCATTGAATGCTACCATCGTTGAGACAGGTTGAGACTATCCCGAATGCCGAGTGCGACAGGCAGCACAGTCGATGTTATCACGCAAAGCACCGTGACCTGGGTGTGCCTTGGAACGTCTTGTAGTCTCTTGATAAAGCCAGTTCAGTTGACCCTATATACCGACTGGCTCGGCGCCGCTTAGTATCTTGCCAGCCTCGATCGTATGCGCTCTAGTACTATTGGCCAGCTGCCAGTGCTAGTGACCGGTGACCGGTTGACCGTCCAACTGCATGCAGTGCAGCTGGATAAATCCGGAATGATGAGCGCGGATAGGTTACGTGTGGCTCCGAGCTGTATACCAGCCTTCGCCGTGCCAGTGAGCACGCAGACGCGCTGCATGACGGTAGCTGCCATCGTGAGTGAAGTCCACGCTGATCCGTGCTGAGTGACCTCGCAAGGAAGTCCGTGCGTAGTAGGGACTGGCCTGGTTTGTGATACTCGGTAAGTGGGCACCCGGAGCACCTCAGCGACTACGAGTCATGATTTATGACATGTCCCCCCGACCTGCAGCTACTAGTGACGTTGGTACGTTGCTCGGCCGTATTCTGCTACAGACTCAGTGCTGACGAGCACGCATGCCAAGCACTCTCCGCTCGGGCTTAAGCATCGACCAGACCATTTCAGAAAAACAATACAAGTGAATCATCACGCGCGCAGGTTCGCCTTCATGTTCCAGGAGACAAACCTTTCGGTGAGCAGTAGAGTGCTCCGAACGGGCGGTTCGTGGCAGCAGGCGTGATGCGCCCGCAGATCTTCCTCAAAACTCGCGTCGGGCATGGTCGCAGACGTGCCCGTCGCGTTCTTCTTTTGCTGGTCCCTGCAGCGTCGCCGCACGGGGCTGACGAGGTGCTGCTCATCCTAGTAAGCCCAGACGACTTGCGGCAAGCCTAGCGCGTCCACTGGGGTCTGGCGCAGTACGCAGTGTCCACCCTCCCAACAAAGTTCGCGTTCATCGCGATCTACTTCGCCCTCAGGCTCCCCAAAAGCACGTCGTCCCCCTCCCGATCCTCCCTCACCGTGATCCCCCGTCCTCTCTCTCGCGCAGCCCTGCTCAGCTCCCTGCTCCCGACGCTCAACCTCCGCAAACCCGCGTCACCAGCGCGCAAGTGCCCCGCAGCGCAGCGGCCGCCCGCGCCGGGGCATGCGCCATGCGCCCTCAAGCTCCCGCACGCCGCCCCGCACGCCGCTGAACGTCGACACCCGCGTCGGCGTCGGCGTCGAGCGGCACCGTGACGTGCGCCCGGACGGCCGTGGCCTGGGCCCGTTCGTGTCCGGCCACGCGGTGAGTCCGTACCGCTGACTACGGGAAGAGTCGGAAGTAGCAGCGCAGGACAGCTTCGCGGGGGGCGCGTGGGGTCGGTGCGAGGGGGCGGGAACGGGGGGGGGAGGCTTGAGCTCGAGCCCCGACTCTTTAGTGGTCGGCCGCGCAGGCGCGCTGCTGGACAGCCAACACCACTCTACTCACCGCTTCCCTACTCCCATACGCGGTTCGCCCCGTCCTACGCAGCAGTCGTGCGCCTCCCGGCCCTCCTCGGCGTCTGCGCGCTAGCCCACCTGCCCCCGGGCGCAGTATGTACCCGGCGTGTCGCCCGGCTGACCGGACTGACCCGCCTGCCCGCGCGACCCGGCGGCGAGTGGCAACGGCGACCGCTCCGTACGGCGACCTCTCGCCCACAGCCTGAGCGAGCGAGCGAGCGAAGACGCCAGTGTCGCTGTGTCCCCATGACGTCGCGCAGAAGGTCCACTCGAGCGCGGGCGGGCGGACCTTGGCCGCCAGCTGACCGTGACAGCTCGTTCGGACACGCTCGCGCTCCCCCCAGCCATGTGCGTGCGTGCGTGCGTGTGTGCGAGGACCGACTCGGGCAGCGGCACGGCTCCTTCCCCACCGGCAGCGAGAGCCAGAGATCCCTGAACGCGACTCGGGACGCGCTTCCCCGATGCTGATGTGCCCGATGTCAGTGGGCATAGATCTCGCTCGTCGCCAGTTCACGGCCCCGCGCTCCGCTCCCCACGGGAGATCCGGGTCTTCGAACGCGAAAACCCAGGTCACGTAGATCGCGCGCGAGGCGCTGGCAGGCAGGGGAGGGGGAAACTGGCGTTCTGACTCTGTTCTGCACCGGGGGCGCAGCACAGCCTGGGGTGCACGCTGCCAGTGCCGGCAGCTGACCGCGGACCTCGGGCTCGCACGCGCGCACGGACGCTTCTCCTTGTTCTTCGCAGCCGGCCGGTGCGGTCATACCTTACTGTCTGCATGTTCTCTGCAGACTGCGTCCCAGTGCGTCATCCGCACCTGACCCCTCTGCGCCGCCGGATCCAGGGGACGCACGCCCGTTAGGCTTTCGATTCGATCGGTGCACGACGGCGCGCGCTCGGAACGGGAATGTCGTGCCCCCGGCCAGGCGCGGCCGCGGTCGACTCGGACTCCTGTGCACCGTGCACCGTGCGCACTGGCAGGCTTCGCGCAGGGAACCCGAACCGGGGACTTTTACTCCTTGCTTGCTTGCTCGCGGTGTGACACCGGGAGTGTGCCGCGTCTTCCCTGGGGGTGCCGGTGAAGGCACGCGGAACGCAATGCGCAGCACGGACCCTCTGTCACGGTCCACTCGCATAAGCCGGTCTGTGAGAGCGACAGAGACAGACACCTGCGGCTGCGGCTGCGGGTGCGGCGCAGGAGAGTTTGGGCGAACCCCCTGCCCAGGGGCCGCGCGACACAGTGTGGGGGCTGACGCGGATAGCATAGTCGGCGCGGCGTCTCGATCAGACTGAAGTGAGTTAGGTGCCCATCCATTCATGGACTGGAATGTGCATAGTATGTGAGCTACTGCTACATAGCAGCCGACGTTTCGACTAAGGGTGAGTGGCACCCTCGCGGAGTTGATCGCAGCGGGTGGCCCGCTGGCAATTGAGACGCGGTCGGACCACGCGGCTCCCTCGAGCCCGCCAGTGCGCGTACCGTATCCGAATGTCAGCGCGGATACGAAATCGAGCAGGCACATCGTGGGGCTGGCACTGGTGCGAGGAGGGGGCACGCCGGCCGGGTACGCGATGAGGCGGCGCGTTTGGGAAAGGGCGCAGGCAAGGGTGGCTAGAGGTTCAACTTGCAGCGTACTGCGGGCGTCCCGATACAGAGTCCGGCGCGGATCACGGTAGGCTGATGCGCCGCCCGTGATCCGCGTGTGCGTGTCGATCGCGCGCGGAGCGGATCGACTCGTCGGCGGCCTCGACTGGGCACAACTCAGCCACCGAGGGAAGCCGCCATGGGCATATTGCAGGCAGAGGGACATCACGCACGGTCGGGGGCACACCTCTCCGCAAGCCGTTCAGGAGGCATGCAGGATACCCTTCCGGGACACGGCGCACCGCGCAAGAGACGCAAGGCAGACGTCATCGCCGCCCGCGCAGGGATCGCTCGAGGAACGCACAGCCCCGTCTGCGCACGCACCGGCAGGCCAGTCCAAAGATAAAGCGCGCCTGCAGACCTACACGTGTGCGCTATCGTCAGCGTCGCCCCGCGCCGCCTCCAAGCTAGACTCTCGCGGCCGCTCGCACTCGCACTCGCACTCGCGGGGCCCAGGCCGGGGGCACGCCGCGCGGATTATCGCCATCGCCATCGCCATCGCCATCGACCATCTGCGTCAGTGCATAATAATGCGCTCGCTGCGAATGGACGTGCGGTGAGGTTTGCGGGGAGGCAGGCCTGGGATTGGCGAAGCGATCGCGGAGTACGGGTTGGGTGTTGGGGCTACGGAGCGTGCGGGAAGGGCGCTTCTCGGGAAGCAGCTGGCCAGTGGGCGAGCGGCGCTGACGCGATCAGGCGTGGCCCGTCTCGCTACGTCGGGTCCACATTCTCCGCCAACACAGACACCTCGCCGGAAGACAGGAAACAGGCTCGATCGACGCGCGCACGAGAGATCCGCCTGTGTGCACGCAAGCGGGCGGTCACGAGGGCCCTGACGCGGACGCGGACGATGGCACCGAGCCGTTCACACGCACCAATCTGTCCAGGACGCCATCGGCCTCGGGGGCTTCCGCGCGATCACACCCAGATGCACGCCGCGCTCGGGAGAGAGATGCTATGCGCGGAAGGGCCGCCTGCGCAACCGTATTCTGCTCCAAGGGATTGGCCGGGGCCAGTATGCAGCCGCGGGCCTGACCGGGCGATCGCCGGCGGACGGGGTACACAGAGTCCACAGTCACTACCGTTTGCAATCACGGTCAAGTACGGTGGCGGCTTGCTCGATCTGGATCCGCGTCGCCGAGCCGCTGGCGCGGGGGCCCTCCGTCGGTTTCGTTCGAGAGGCCCCGCGAACGCTCGTAACTTACTTATGGTGGGCGGGCGCGTCACCGTGGATGGCGCAGGAGGGCAGTGGGAGGGCGCGCGCGCGCAGGGATCCGGGCGATAGCGGCATTAGAGCGAGCGGCCTGAGACTCGGTCACTCGGAGGGCGCAGGGCGCAGGGTAGCTCAGGGTCCCTGCCCAAGAACCAGGTCCAGTATGTAACAGTGGGATCTGGAAAGTGACGGCAGCTGGTGTCGAGGATAATGCACTGGACTGCACCTGCGCACTGCAGGCAACGTCCGGAGTTCGCGAAGCGGGGAAGGCTGCCGCATGCGCAGACAACTTGGGGGGGGCTTGAGTCATCCGAGTGTAAGCCTCAGCTGCGGGCCCTGCGCCACGTTGTTGGTTGTCCCGCGCGTGCTCGCTACGTACAGCTGCAGGGGAGCCGAGGTGGCTGGCCACACCCTGCGTAATGGTCGTTCAAATCCGCCTGGCGTACCTCGATCGGTTATGAACGGCAGAGCGCGTTGCAGGCAGACGTCGAGACGAAGACGGAAGGCGTTTCCCCGTCGAGTGCGAGAAGATGCGACCAAGGGGGGTCGATAAGTAGCGTGGCGTTCCCACCGAGGGTGGTTGTACGTCAGGCGTAGCCGAACATGTAAGGAACGCGCGCACGGGATCGCGAGCGCGCACCGCCGGCGCGGTCAGGGGGGCTGGCTGGCGCAGGCGTGCAGACGAGGTCGCATCGCGGAAACGCTACCTCCAAGTCGACCGGAGGGAGAGAGGAGGGGAGGAGGAGGAGAGCCCGAGCCGCAGCGCGACTCGTCCCCGCCGTTCGTTCGCACGCCGCCGGGCTCCCCGAGCGGCGAGCGCTGGCGTGGAGCGCCCACTGCCCTGATCGGACAGCCTCCTCTCGGAGATCGGGCAGACGGAACAGAGGCGGGCGCGAGACTCGGGACTGCGAGAGAGAAAAACCTTGTCTGACAAATCCCAGACCGGCTCGGGCGAATCGCGAAATGGCGCCGGATAACCCGCGCGATCGCATCAGTAAAATTACCAAGAACTGTACAGCTGCTGCAAAAAATTCCCGACTCGGCCTCCCGCCCTGGCCCTCCTCTCTTTCCTCAGACCCCACGCCCCACCGCGACACAGGCCCTGTTACGCTCGGACCCTCTTGCGCTCCTCAGCCCGGTTCAGGTGCGTCGTCGTGGCCGCCGCCGTGGCCGTCGCCGTCGCGGCTTTTCCTCCCGCTGCACAAGCTCCGGGCACTGACTCACGCCCTTCGCCCGCGCAGGAAATTTTATGCAGTTTAGCGCCAAGCTGCACCTGAGCGTGTCGAGCACAACGAGAGAGGGCTCCCGCAGCGCGACGGGGGCGGACTGACGACCGAGCAGCGGAGCGGCGCAGAACAGACAGACACAGTCGAGAGGTGAGTTACTCTCCTTCGCGCAGCCGTCGCCGGAGCCTGGGGCCGGGGAGGGCCAATAGGGCGAAACGAACCTCCGCGTGTTTTGCACCCGGGCAGAGGGCACGCCAGGAACCGCTAGCGCGCGTGTCCTCCTGCCTATCTGGGCAGCCCGGGCTCCCGCGGCCTTACTTATAGTCCTCCCTCGCCTGTTTGATCCCGCCCATCTCAATGTTTGCCCTTGCCCCGCCCAGGATCCGTCGCCGCAGAGAGCGCCACCGCCATGTTTTCCCTTAATCCCGGCTCGCTCTGCGACGTCTGCGCAGAGGAGTATGGCCCGCACAACTACCCCCATTCTATCCCGTGTGGTGAGTGGCCCGCTCGCCCCTTTCAACTGCGTCCGGGAAGTTTTCAAGCTGACGACCGGCGCCGCGCAGGCCACATACTGTGCTTGAACTGCTGCAACAACATACTCGAAAAGACGTCCCCGCGGCTGACGCCGTGCTGTCCGTTCTGTCGCGTGCCCTTCGCGAGCGACACCGTGCGCCTGATCCGCGTCGACTTTGGCGGCCACGGGAGCGGCTGGTCGACGCCGCGCGCGGGGGACGCGCCCGACACCCACACCCACATCCTCGGCGCGGGCGCGGGCGAGGACGACGTGCTGCTGTTCACGGGCGACAAGGACCGCGACAAGACCCGCGTGCAGCTCGAGTCCAAGGTCGCGCGCGTCGCGGGCAAAAAGTGCTCCGTGGAGGAGGTCAAGCACCTGCACCAAGAGCTCCGGACGTGGCTCTCCACGGACAAGAAGCGTGACGAGCAGGTAAGCTTCCCCTCGCCCCGTGTTTCTGCTTCTGCTGTTGTGCGCGTCCCTCTCCGATTCCCGTCGATAAACAATGGCAAGGCGTTGTGTGCCCGGCGCAGTGAGTGAGGGTGTGTGTGACGCCCGGGAGGGTGTGCGTGCGACTTCGACGATCGCTTCTTCGATCCGGCATGACGACATGTTTGTGCGTTCCTGCGTTCCCGCGTCCCGCCCGCCGTGAGTGTCTGCGCCCATCGCGCCCATCGCCCGCGCGTGTCCGCCATTGAGCCGCATACTGCATCCACGCACCGCCGCCGCTCGCGCATCTCGGACGATCGGGAGTCGGGGAGGGACGACGCTCCCCGCCCCCGCCATTCCTGGTCATTGACGGCACACCCAGACCGCCGCGCTGGAACTGAGCGCCGCGCTCCTGCACGCGATCCTCGTGAACCACGTCGCGCACAAGCACGCCGGCGAGATGGCGAAGCAGGTCGAGAACAACCTCCGCGACAAGCTGCTCGAGGTCCAGGCGGAGAAGGACGAGCTCGAGCAGGACCTCCACAGGTGCGTCCCCCGCCCGCATCCCCCGTGCCCCCGTGACCCCCCGCTGACGTGACGTCGTCCGTCGCTCCTCCACAGAATGGTCAGTCTCTCGCCGCATCCTCCGACGAACCGCGCTCGCTCACCGTCTTCATCACAGCGCACGCAGGCCGCGGCCAAGTCCGCCGAGATCCAGACCCTCCGCGCGGAGCTGAGCCGCCACCGCATCCGCACCGCCACCCCCGTGCTCGGCGCCCCGACCACGCCGCCCGCCGCCGCCTCGCTCGCATCCGCCAAGAGCGCGCCCATGTCGCCGCCGCGCCCGCAGTCCTCGGCCGCGTTCACAAGCCCGCGCTCCCGCGCGACGTCCCCGACATCCCCGACGCCCTCCCCCGCGCGCGCCGCGTACGCGCCCGCGATCGCGTCGCCGCTCACGCGCATCAGCTCCGCGTCCGCGGCGACGCACGCGCACGCGCACGCCCACACGCGCTCCGCGTCCACGATCCCGATGCACCGCGCGATGACGCCCGCCGCGCGCCCCGCCTCCGCGATACCCGCCCCCGCCCCCGCCTCTGCGCACCCGATACCCCACGCCCCCGCGAAGGCGCGGCGCGCGAGCCCCCCGCCCCCCGCGGCCACCCCCCAAAAAATGAGCCGCTCGGCGAGCGCGAGCTCGGACGAGAAGGAAAAAGAGAAGCAGCGCCACGCGCAGCGCGTGCAGCTCATGGAGCGCTGGATCCCGTCCGTCGATGCCGCGTCAACGAGCCCGCCGACGGGCCCGCCCACGAAGTGGCCCGCGCACCTCGGCCACGCGCCCCCACACGGCCACGCGTCGCTCGTGCCCCCGCCCCGGTACAAGACCCCGTTCTCGGCGCACTCGCCCTAGACGCCCTGGTGCGCGCTGGTATATATTATCAGATCGGCTTATTCGTGCCTTCTTCTCCGTTATCGTTCTCGTTTTCGACGCTCGACGCACGGTGGGGTCACCCCCCGTCGCCGTCTCTACCGTACTAAACCCCTAGTGACACCTCGCTCCTCGCCTCGTCCTCGCCTCGTTCCTCCCTCGCGCTCTCGATCATCCTCTCTCATCTACCCCACCTCGCGCCGCCCCCCGGGTTGATTCCGGCACGCGCGGTAACGGGGGCTCCACGTCGCTCCTCGCCCTGTCGAAGGTACATACTTACGCGCGCTTTTATTTCGGTGTTCATATGTTGTGTCCGGTTGCTTATTCCCTTCAGCTTCGCCCCACCTGCAGCCCGCGAGCGTGCGCGCGGCCGCGTTATTCCCCGTTCGTTTCCGAAGCACTTTTTCCTACTATATATGTGGAGCTCCCGTCGTCTCGTCTCTCTACCCTTCCCTAATATCTCCATCCTATCCCTCCTGGCCGCGTACTCGATAGTTTTTCCCCCTCGTCTCTCGTCTCTCGCCTCGTCTCGCCTCGTCTTTTCCCGTTTGTTCTCAGGAACTGTTCCCCGTCGAACGCCCTCCCCTGTAGCAAATTGCTCTCTCCTCTTCTCTCTGCTCCCCTGTCTCTCGCGCGCGCGCGTGCGCGTGCTCGCTCTCGTCTCGGTTATGACTCTCACGGATCTACATACCTAGAACGTTACGACTTACAGTACGATATACCTCACGAACTGCCAGGACATTTGTTACGACGTTTATACAGCTGGGTGTTTTTGGCACGCAAGTTTTTGGTGTGTGCCTGCTGGTGTGGCGGGATGTGTTGGCGCCAACCATGGGTGATCGCAGGGAGCGGCCATGCTCAGATCCGCAAGGGACTAAGGGAGCACTCGGTAATACGTGACCGTGTGCTAGGTTCGTGCACTGCGAAGGTGTATTGTATTGTGAAGGTGTGGAAGCCATCTGGATCTTCAATGTATTCACTGAGCGTGTTTCTTGTCCGGCAGCTGGTAGCGGCGTCACTGATCAGCATGGTTATACGACTCCGACGCGTCCCCAACGGGAGCATCTGTTTGATTGACAATGGAGACTGCTAGATGCGTCTCGTCATCCGACTTCCTTGCTCCGTGGTCGCAGCACGGACGCCTTGTACGCTCCTCGATTCGGGGCATCTCTAGAACACACTCCCGGCGGCCAGCGTCTGGAGCAAACTGCCCATCTGGGCCAACCGGGTGCCAAGCAGGCAGCCAAGGGCCGAATCCGAGGTTCTCGACGCACTGTATGGACACCAGGGCCCGCGTCCGAACCGTCCTTCTCGCCAGTCTCAGAAGCTTCTAGCTTTTGCGATAGCACACGACTGTTCTGTGCGCACAACGCACCTCGTACATCACCACCCCGGCACCCTTTCGACGGGTCGGAGCTGGCGGTGCGCGACGACCAAATCCTGCTATCGAGGCCCATCCCCTGCGCTCGCTTCCAAGCATGGCTGGCCATGACGCACTTGCGTACGTTACGCCGAAGAACGTTCGAACGCCCCCCCCGCGGCCGAGAGCCAGTTGGGGACAATGCGGGACACGTTCGCGACGCCGGTGGCACTGGCCTCAGCTCGGTTTGTCCACTCGGACGCCGGGGTGCATTGCCCATCGAAGATCATCCTGACCTGGCAAGCGTGGACCGGCCAATCCAATGGAGCACGTACCCGCGGGACCCATAGTAGGTTCCATAGACCCGCGGAATCAGCTACGCCAGTACCGGTGGCATCTGCGGTGCGATCGTGTGTGGTGCGGATGATCCGGAATAGACGTGGACATGGATCACTGGCGGTATTTGGCGCATGCGTTCCCTGCGTAAGGTTGCATTGAGTGCCACTGACTTCAGCGGGTTCTCGTGATCACTTACATTCAACCCGGATCTCAGGCACCCCTCGATCGTGGCGTATCTTGGCTTGCGAGATTTGGAGTCGATAAGCTACGCACCTGTGACTCAACCGCGCCGGCAGGAAGCCACATGCGTGGTTCACTTGTTCGTGAGCTGCCTGTCGCGGGAGGCTTGCCTTTGGTTCGTCTCGTAACGGTCACAATGCGACCTGCAAGCGTGGAAAGCTCCGCGCTTGTAACGAGCCATGGCAGTAGTCTGTTTCAGCCGTGAAATAATCCCCTTGTCAAAAGATTCACTGGCATGTCATCGTGGTGTTCGAACTCTACTTGCAGCCAGTCAAGGTAATGACGGTGACCAGCCAAGGGCTTCCAGGCTCTCGCGTCGAGTCCACAGATCATGACAAATGTTCTGACCTTTCAGCATGAGCGATAAGAGGACGTGCGAATGAATGGAGATCTGATCCATCGTTCCATGCCAGTGGTTGCCTGGCATAGCAATACGACGTCGATGCGTAGTATGTACTAGTAATTATGTCATTCAGGTGCCAGGGTTCTAACGTCGACCTTCGTAGCGGGTGTTAGGCACTTGCCATATCGGGGTAGATCTATCTAGTCGGTCATTGAGACAAAGCTCATTGAACCTCCACTATGTAGTACTTGGTCAATCCGCATAGTCAGTGCATTGTACTCCTACAGCGTATAAATAGGTCTATTTTTTAATAGCTCGTAATGCCCATTGGCCCGTAGTCTAGCCGGATCCTGATACCCAGTACTTATGCTTTCTCAGTAGATAGCTCAAGTAGAAAGTACTTAATAGCTTGATAAGTATTTACTTACATTCGGCATTTAGACAACTACTACCGCGCTACCGTTCATCTCATTCACAAAGAACATCCATCCCCCCGCCCTGCATGTTCTCTCGAGCGACGAGCGAATAGCCACTTCCCGGGGCTAATACAGCTTTGACACAGACTAGCTGGTGTGATAGGTATCCGCGTGTGTCTCTCGGCTTCCGACCTGCCCAGACGAGGTCGGACTCGAAATGACAGTGAGAGCAACGTCGGATTGGTGGTGTCGACCCTGATAAAACACACGTGTAGGCCTGCAGGTTTATTAGCCTTGAGCGATTGCGTGTCTTGCAGACTAGGCACGATAACTGGTGAGTAATCCGTGCGTTGTGCGTGGATGGATGACGTCTAATCTTGCTTCTGACAAGCCCGACGTCTCGGAGAGGCCGTTTTCAGTTCACCGAGCTCACCGATGGGCGAAGATGCAGACAGCGTCGACATGGCAGCATCACCAACCAACTGTTGCTGCATTCGCAGCGGCGTTCGGAAGGCATGCAACACACATCGCGTTGCGCTGTACCGGGAGCTTGTCTTCCTCGAACTTCCCGGGCAACGAATGCACGGATAGCAACTTTGTTCACACCCGATATCTGACCCGCTTCTCGCGCGAATGGGTGTCAGGGCACGCGGATTGGGGGAGGCACATCAGCCTATCGGCCAAAATATCAACAGTGCATCCTGTCGACGTCCCAGCTGCCCGCGTTCGGTGATCGGAAACCCGGTAGCTCGTGTTGTTCCTAGTTGCCCCGCAGTGACTCAAGTCACCAAATTCAACGTATTGAATCATATTGGCGTGATGGTTCGTGGGTGTGACAGCCTAGCTGGCACGGTGTTTTGTCGGACGGTTCGCTGTGCGCTTAGAAGGCGAGTACCACTGTTACTACTCGCGTCCAGCGCAATGACAACGTAAGTCTGCAGAGAACTCAACGTACTCAACCCTGGCGTGGACGGAGGCCTTCTCGACCCATCCTTCCCACAGACCGCGAAGCCCCAGTACTATTCCTGTATCTAATCAGCTGCCAAAGATATGGCCTCGCTTATTGTCCCCTATGCCCAGGTCTTGCTAAGCGGAATACAGGATGCCAGCGGTTCTCAATTGATTGCTTAATCGACTCCGCTCGAGCGCGGTGAGCTGTGAACACTGCCTCTGAAATCCCCCCTGCTACCGCAGTAAACGTGCATCACTAACGTACTTGAGTCCAGAGGAAGCAGGCTATTCCTTACTGGATGGCTTCTTCTGCAACTCGCCGAGCGGTCTGCGAATCCCAATGTGTACAAACACCGACACCCCAGCTCATTCCTTCGCTCTCTATAGCATAAAGTGGCGAATACGCCACGAGGCACCTGGTCGCTTTCAGTAGAGCTGCTATGCCCGCAGCTTCACTCTATGAATCTTCTGCACAAATGCGGCAGGAGAACAGGCTCGCTGTCACAGCTTGGGGCTTCCATATGGCGGCCGTCGCGAGTTCCCGCTCGTCCACACGCCCACAGTGGCTTCATTGTTGCAGCACCACTGTGCATACTTCAGCGAGTCTGGCGCGCCCGCCCGTGAAGGTATGCGCACTGATGTTGAAGGGTCCTCATCGCTGAACAGCACGCAGAGCAGGATCATGATTCCCCAACGGCTTGTAGGTCAGAGCATCGGCCCTCGACCTGATGATGGTCGGTCCTTTTGACTTCGTATAAGGACCGGCACTCCATGTGGTTTCACTCGCCCTTCATACACTGGTAGGCTGCATTCTTCGCACGCAGATATTCCGGGACCATTCAGTACCTCCTGACCGATGGATCGGCAGACGCATTTGGCAGGAAAATAAGCTCGCACAGCTGCTTGACCCCTGGGAACATTATCAAGAAAAAGCCGCAGAAGGGCACGTAGCTTGAGAATGCGGGAGAAAGGCGCGGCACCTGGCCAGCTGGGTAAGCCCCTACCAGGCCACATTGTCTGCACTGCAGAAGTTGACATTCGCAGGTCGTGCCCTCGTGATCACTGGCTACGCAGAGCTTTCGCCCTACCTCGGCGTCCGTGTATCCTATTCTCTCCCACGCTTACTTAGCACGATTCCTCGACAGCAAGATGTGCGGAAGCCTGCGTTCCAATTCTGAATGCCCGAATCACATCATGCGACATGTCTACATCATGCTACTTCTCATGTTCCGACGATCCTGGCGCACTTTGGCGATGGCCCCAAAGGGGAAACAAGTATCGAATAGAGCTTTAAGCTGCTTCACAGATATACGCTTCTTCAGACGATGGCGCTGTACGCAGCATCAGCAGGGGCCATGGCGACGAGCTCTGGGCCGACGCGGTCGCACTAGCCAATCCGGAGGGCGGCAACGACGTATGCTCATCGCCAAGGCACGAAGGCTGTGTATACGGTATACACACTCACCCGCACGGATGGATGCATCAGCAAGGATGGGACCTTCGCCCCGAACACGACCGCCGAGTGCTGCATACGAATCTTCGGATTGGAGATCAGCCTTTCCCTTGAGTTGAGCTTATCCGTTGCTCCGAGGAGACCCAGGTTCTTCGTATAATATGTTGTATGTCTCATAGCGATGCCTGAGAGACTGCGACTCAGAATGTCTTGCATGCAGCATAGTAACCTAAGTCAACTCACTGCGCCGTTTAAACTTACAACGTATACCTTCTTCGCTTCCTCCTCTATGCGTCAATTTGTGAAGTGACGATAGCGGTATGCATGTAAGAGCCTGAGGCCGCGGCCGCGAGCCAGCGCTGAGCAACTCAAGCCACATCCATTCTATCAACAAGAGACCGCCATCGCTCCGCTCCGGCCGGCTGGGTCTCGTCAATACAGGTGGTGGCAAAAAAGTGAGTAATCCAGTTGTAAATATCGAGTTGCAGATGTGGATAAAAGCATCCCGCGGATGAATGAATGCGACGACTGATAGTATGGATGTATTAGTGGTGTATTTAATTGGGGGCAGACTGTTGGAATCCGAGTCCACGCCGGGTCGTAGCTTGCACGCTTCGCGTGCGATATAGTTAAGTTGGTTTGCGCGGCATGGTCATGTTGAGCTGATGCTCGCCATTTGGTTGCTGTTCTTACAAGTTACGGTGGACAATCTGCTGGGGGCGGCGGAGGATACCGAAGAAGCGCCTGCACAAACAGGTGCAAACGAATTCACCGGATATGCGTAATAGAGTAGTAATGCAGGTATTTCGGAGTTTGTATTCAATGAATGCTCTTACAGCCCCGAGCACTGAAGATTAAGTATTGAAAGCAAATATCGCCCGCCCTTCATACTCTCGCTCGGCTGTCCTCACCGGTCACCAATGACGTCTTCACTCGGGAAACGCAAAGATAGGGACGAAAATGCAGTCTCTAACATGAACCATGGGTATGTGATAGAGCAGCGACGCGTACCACTGAAGTGAATTGGTCCCGGGCAGATCCACACTTTTTGTGTCGAACCTACCGTATACAGCGACGTCTACAGATTTGAAGACACTGTTCTCTGACCTCGCACCAGTACGGTCTGCATTTGTTGTGCTTGAACCCGGCTCAGGAGTGTCGAAAGGCGTCGGATACGTCTCTTTTGCGATCAAAGAGGATGCGCAGCTGGCTTTTGACAAGATCGCGGAGGAAGGACTCGCCCTTGAAGGGAGACAGTTGAGGACACAGTGGGCCGATTCAAAGGTGCGGGTATACGTTTATCATGCTTCTCGAAGTATGGACATTTGGCTTTCCAGAGCAAAGAAAAATTGCACAGCAAAGAAAAGCAGCAGACGCAATCAACGGTGAAGACGGAGGCGAAGTCGCCCGCACCTCGACCTCAGGAGCAATATAGACCTAAAGATCCACTTGCTATACGTACAGTGGTTATCTCTGGTCTTCCGCCCTCGGTTGATTCAAAAGTGCTGTGGAAGAAGATACGCAAGCTTGAGGGCTCAGAGAAAGTGGAATGGCCAGTCAAAACGAGTAATGACGGCGAAGAGAGCTCTACAGGTAAGTAGACATCCTATCTCTTCAATGAATTGCCTCATATATACGTGTATAGCACATGCACTGTTCGCGACACCCGCCACTGCTTCGGAAGCGGTCAACAAACTCCACGCACACGTCTTTAAAGGTTCCTTACTCTCAGCTACCCTGAAGAAACGGCTAGACGGCCTTGCCAAGGCGCCCAAGGCGAAGAAAGCCACTACACCAACATCGACCGCAAAGGGCGGCGCACCAAGTCGTGCCAGCCGACTCATAGTGCGCAACCTGCCATTCGACATCACGGAACAAGACCTGCGCGCGGTCTTCCTCCCATACGGACCCATCTACTCTGTCGATATCCCGCTCAAGGATGATGAGGACGAGGGCAAAACCCGCGCGAAGGGCTTTGCCTTCATCTGGATGCTCAGTCGCAAGGACGCCGAACGCGCGATGGAGGGGGCAAACGGTTCGAAAGTTCAGGCGGGCATGGCGGCGCGGATAGTGACGGACAAGCAGAAAAAGAAGAAGCAGCGGAGGGAGGAGAAGGCAGAGAAGTCGAGGAAGGGTCAGGGAGAGCAGATGGAGGCGCAGGACGAGGGACTGGAGACGGGGGGGAAGGACCGGGTTATCGCGGTGGACTGGGCGCTGAGCAAGGACAAGTGGCACGCGGAGAAGGCAAAGCTGGAGCAGGAGGGCGCCGACGCAGATGTGCAGATGAGAGATGAGGGCGAGGAAGACAGCGAAGATGGGAGCGACAGCGATGGTTCCCAAAGCGACGATGAGCAGATAGGGGTGCTCGAGGAAGATGGCAGTGATGAGGACAGTGTGAGCGGCAATAACGATGACGACCTGACGGGCAGCGAGGAAGACACCGACGGGGATGACGATCGAACGAAACCAGCGCTCCCTCCACCAGAAAGTGGTACCACCCTGTTCGTTCGGAATGTGCCATTCGAGGCGACAGAGGACGAGCTTCGTACTCTGTGAGTTTTGATTGATGGTGTGATTGACATACTTGCTCACGTCTGCCAGCTTCCGATCCTTTGGGCCCCTCCGCTACGCCCGAATAACGGTTGACTATGAGACCGGTCGTTCCCGCGGCACTGGTTTTGTCTGCTTCTGGAATAAAGCCGATGCGGACAAGGCGATTGAGCAGAGTGAATCTCTTCGGGCTGAGACGGTCGGCGGCCATGATAAGGCTGTAGCAGTGCGTTGTCCTCGTCTCCTGTCCTTACCTCGACTGAGCATTTGGTCATAGCAGCCGAAAAAAAACCCATTCAAACTACCTTCTCTGCTCACCCCGGATCCTTCTTCATCTATAGCACAAAATCTAGTTCTGCATGGCCGGACACTGGACGTGATCCGTGCCGTGACACGGGACGAAGCGAGCAAGCTGAAGGAGGCTGGTGAAAAGCAACGAGAGAAGGCGGACAAACGCAACCTTTATCTCCTCCGAGAAGGCAGTAAGTGTGCAGCTCGGCTTTGTCACTGCCATTCCTCTAATGTTGTTCCAAGTCATCCTACCGAACACATCTGCTGCCGAATCGCTGAACACCGCAGAAGTGGAGCGTCGGACGCAGTCATTCAACGCCCGGAAAGCCCTCCTTCGCTCCAACCCTTCCTTGTACGTTTCGAAGACGCGCTTGAGCATCCGGCAGTTGCCCCTCTTCGTTACGGAGCGCATGCTGAAGAGACTTGCCGTTCATGCCATCCGGGCCTTCAACAAGGAAGTCAAGGACGGCGTTCGGGATTCGTTGACTCCCGACGAGCTGACCCAGGCCGTTGCGTCCACCGGCGAGGGTGATCCGGTCAAGATGGAGGATGACGATGGCAGGGTACAGAAGCCGGGGAAAGCGAAGAGTGTGGGCCGTGACACGGGTGTCAAGCAAGCCAAAATCGTACGTCAAGCAGACCGCGTCGACCCTGTGACTAGCAAGGGTCGCAGTAAGGGCTATGGCTTCTTGGAGTTGACGAAGCATGCGGACGCTCTGCGTGTTCTTCGCTGGGCGAACAACAATGCGGACGTTGGCCGCCTGTTCGACGAGTGGTGGAAGACAGAACTAGAAGACATGGTTAAGGTCGAGAAGAAGAAGCCGCAGAGGGACGAAGCGCGCTTGAAGCGGCTCAAAGATGAACTCGAGAAAGGCGCGCCTGTCAAGAGCAGAGGCACTCTCATTGTCGAATTCTCGATTGAGAACGTGCAGGTTGTCCAACGACGAGCCGTGCAACAGCGCGACAAGCAATTGGTGCGTCATGTCTATCTGAATAGTGAGATCGTTATTCATTCCGGTACAGGAACATGGAGCTTTGAAACAGCAGCAACGCAGAGCGTCAGTTCCGATTATGGAGAGCGAAGAAATGCAGGATCCGCCAAGCAAAAGGCGACATCTATCAGACCCTTCGCACACGCAGGTTGAAACGACCGAAAAGGATCAAGCCTCAAGGGCCGGCAAGAAGATTGGCTCTCTTATTGGTAGGAAACGAAGAGAGCGGAAGTCCAAGCATGCTGGGGCTTGACCTCGCATTCGACTACGCGTACATATACTTAGTTTCATACCAGCCTGCGAGTCTCGTTTCTATTGTCGTGGCCGCCATACGTCTCGAGCCTGCGGACGTAGAGCACCTCGCGAGTTAAGCCCTCTGAGTTGATTCCGCCGTGAGTAGTCTAAGGTGGTGCACCTGCATCGAAGGATTTACCAAGTATAAGTGGGCAATGGTCCGTGTCGCCTTACCGTAGTATTCGGCAGCGTTGACTGTTCGTCCACTAGTTGGTCGATAGTCGTTTCGACATTCACTTGGATTCCCTGTCTGAACTCCCGGTTATATAGCATCGCGGAGACACGAGAAGACGAGAGCATTCACTATGGTATCTTCCTTCAGCTTTCCTCCGAATACTCTTACCGCAGACATCGCTGCTAGGAGTACGCCTTCTTTTTGAAGGCTTGTATTATCACGAAGGAACCGCCTGGCGTTCAAGCTTGCGAGAAGTGCATTCAAGGAGACTTTGCACAGCGCTAGCGTTCAGCATGATGCACCATTCCAGTTGGTGCACTCACGTTTAGACAGGACTGCGAACAGCGCGATGAAAACGCAGTTATGCTTCATGGTTGCAAACTGGACGCAAGTCATTGGTGGGAAGGTTATTAACAAAGGTGATTGGCTTGGTACCGTAATGAGACACGCCAGAGCGCATACGCTAGAAATTCATTGAGTGTCAGTTCGCTTCCTCCTCAAATGTTGAAGCAAGTCGATCATAGCTAACCTTGTCGTGGCACCTGTTTCAACACTGTAGGTAATAAGAGTGCGTACAACGTGTTTGGTCCTGGAACTGCGACAATGAAACTCAATGGAAAGCGGGCCTAGGAAGTAGTTGTCCTCGTACTGCGTAGTATTCAGATGCCTCCTCAAGATTACGTAGAGACATGTTGCAATAAGTATATCTCCACAAACGGCATCAAGGAGCGCCGCAAAGATCAGGCTCTGAAGCCGGTTTTAGTGACTGCCCGTTAATACAACAGAACGGCTGACGGAGACTCCTTTGTGCCTCAGTGAGCCATACGTCTTGGCGGGGAAGCTGTCAAACATGTCAGCCTTAACGGCTGCGCGAATGAGATGGTCTTACATCTTGGCCGCTACACCTGAGGGACGTGGAACAATGACTTCAATCATGAAACCACTCCTTCGTTAGCATGACTAGGGCACATACCAAAGCTCAGTGCTGGTGGTCATTGTAATCAGTCGATATCACAATGGTTCACCGATATCGTCACAACGTACCTAAGACTGTCGTGGCATTGAAGACCTAAAATGGTGCATAATATGAATATCCACAATGGCAAACCATTATACTGTTACTTTGGGTCTTACTAGCAATGCAGTAACCCACATGTTCTGCCCACTCACTGGAAAAAGCAGAAATGAGAGAGAACTGTTGTTGGGGAGTGTGCAATGTGCACTTACACTTCCAGATTCGATGGCAAATGATGCTGTACATGCAAATAATATTATGCAGTCTGGGATTTCACCGGATGAAGTAGCATATGTTACCTTTGAACAATGAAATCACTTAGTGCCTAGTACATTGGGTTGATCAGCAATATGCTACTTGGGAATGATTGGACCCTTTGTCGCAACTTTCTTTCTCAGTTTTCAATGCCCGGGAATAGCAATGACATTTTGATGCAAAATCCGACAAGCACTTGTCAATTACAATGTAATGCAATCCTAAAATAAACACGCTCACGAGATTACTTTGTCATAGCAATGGCATTGAAATGGCCGAAATGGCCGCCGGGGCATTGGATAGCATTGCTGGATAAGCCAAACTTTTCCAATGCAAAATAATCCTCAAAAGAAAGTTGGGACATTACAGTAAGCAGAACAATAGACTAAGCAATCATTTGGTGACTAACATGAATGTAGAGAGCTGCCAGTAGTAGTTGATTGCATACCGGGATGCACCTGAATTGCTGAATGAGGCATGAGTTCTCCAACATTAAGGTAAGCAGACATACCATACAATGTCTTTCGATGCTAGAACGTCAAACCAGTCAATAATAGCATAGGTGTAAGTTGCATGGCTGAAGAAGGCAAGTTGAAGTGTGTCAATTGTTACGTACACCATGTTTGTTTTCCCTTTATTTTCATCCTCTGTGCACTTATGATACCACT